>AWOL01S0010821.1:19848-30909 GCA_000715115.1 Nicotiana otophora | reverse complement strand
GCACCTTGCAATTGATCAAACAAATCATTTATCCTTGGCAGTGGGTACTTATTCTTGATTGTGACCTTATTAAGTTGCCGATAGTCAATACACATTCTCAGTGACCCATATTTCTTTCTTACAAAAAGGACCAGTACGCCCCAAGGCGACACACTTGGCCGGATAAAACCCTTTACTAACAAATCTCTCTATTATTCCTTTAGCTCCTTCAATTCTGTCGGTGCCATTTTGTAGGGTGGAATAGATATAGGATGTGTGTCTGGCATCACATCAATCCCAAAATCAATCTCCCTATCTGGTGGGATCCCAGGGAGTTCATCCGAAAAAACTCCTGAAAATTCATTCACAACAGGCACAGACTCAAGTGTAGGTGCCTCAGCATCGATGTCTGTAACCCAGACCAAATGGTAAATACATCCCTTGTTGATTATTTTCGTGGCCTTAAGGTAAGAAATAAACCTACCCTTTGGCACTACATCATCACCCTTACACTCAATAACTAGCTCATTTGGAAATTTGAACCTAACAGTCCTGGTTCAGCAATCAAGCTTGGCAAAACAAGAATATAGCCAATCCATCCCCATTATCACATCAAAATTGACCATTCTCAATTCAATAAGATCGTCCACGGTGTCTCGACCTCGCAATGTGACAACACAATACCTATAAACTCGCGCGGCCAAAATAAACTCACCAACCGGAGTAGATATAGAGAACGACTCATAAAGTTGTTCTGGTTCTATCCCAAATTCCATAGCAATATAAGGAGTGACATATGACAAAGTGGAACCAGGATCAATAAGAGCATATACATCATGAGATTGGAGAGTCAATATACCTGTGACAACATCTGGAGAAGCCTCTGATTCTCGACGTCTCCGCATAGCATAAAATCTAATGGGTCCTCCAAAATTTTGTGCACCACCTCTAGCTGCACCACGCCCTACGGGTGCTGGGGTGCCTCGAGCTGGAGGTGTTGTAGATGTAGTAGCTACAGAATTAGCTGGTTGTGCCGCACCTCTGCCCATATTTTGGCGGGACGAGCGACAATCTCTCTGAATATGACCTCGAAAACCACACCCATAGCATACTGGTAGGTTCATGAAACAGGACCCAAAGTGTATCCTCCCACACTTAGGGCATGGAAGCCTCCGCTGCTGAAACCTTCTGTCGGGCCGACCCTGCTGGTGGAGTCCCCTGTTGCCCTGACTGGGTCCGGATGATTGTGCACCCATCGAAGACTGGGCGAATGATTGGGATGGTCCTGATGACGCTCCCCTGAATGCCCACCTACCACCACCATCACCGAAAGAACCACCAAAGTTGCCCGCGGACCGGGCCTTGCTGCCACTCTGACGCTCCATTATGTTCTTCAATTTACGGGTCTCTGTGGCTTGAACTAATGCCACCATCTTACCATAGTTCATATCGGAATTCAAGGTAGTTGTAGAGGCCTCATATATAACCAAGGGGCTAAGGCCCTGTACAAACCGGCGCACTCTAGCTTCCATAGTGGGCAAAATGTGAATAGCATACTTAGACAGGCGCGCAAACTCCATATGGTACTCCCACACATTCATACTACCCTACTTCAGGCTTTCAAACTCAGCGACACGAGCTGCCTTTGTTTCGGCAGGCAAGAAATGATCCATAAAGGCATCTGTAAACTCACCCCACCTTGCCAGAGGGCTTACCTCCTCACGGGATTCCTCCCACAACCCAAACCAAGAATAGGCCACCCCTTTCAGGCGGTAGGAGGCCAACTCTACTCCCTCCGTCTCTATAGCATGCATAACCCGAAGAGTTTTGTGCATCTCATTAATGCAGTCCTCGGGGTCCTTCTCGGGATCAGTACCCATAAACACTGGAGGATCTAACTGAAGAAACTTGTTCACCCTGGAACTGGCAGATTCCCCTGGATGACTGGAAGGGGTAGGCCCAACACTCGATCTCTGGGCCTGAGAAGCCACTTACTGTGTCAACATTTGTATGGCTCCCCTAATATCAATATCAAACACACCAGAATCAGAAGCTGGAGCTGGAGGTGGAACTGGAATATCAGTTAGAGGAACTATTGCACCTTCTATAGGTGTAGGGACAGGTGCGGTCTGGTTAGTTGTAGTAGAGTCAGGCAGTGTAGTAACTGGAGGAATATTCTCACTCCTCGGGTGCTCACCTGCGTCATCAATTATAGGGTCAACTGTCACTCCTGGGGTGACATTGGCTCTTTGTCCAGTTATCGCCTTCTTCTTAGGTTCCATGTACTAAATATTAGAGTAACGCAGGAGTTAAAAGAGGAAAAATCTTACAACCAGATTTATCTCACGATTAAGAACATGAAAGAAGGGTATTATTCCTAAATGCCCATGTAGCATCCTAATTATAGATGTGGTCGACAACACACCTATAATAAGGACTCTACTAGACACGGCTCCGAGACATCCTAGGATACTTTAAAACCTTAGGCTCTGATACCAAGTTTGTCACGCCCCAAAACCAAGGAGCGCGACCGACGCTCAATCGAGTGAACCCGACCGAGCAAGCCTATTAGATTCCTTCTACCTAAACTCATTTATGAATAAAGAGAATATATGTTTTCCTTAATTAAATAATAAAGTGGTCATGTCTGCAATTACCAATTTCTTACCGTAAGTTTCGCCATTTTTAAAGTCTAAAATGGACAACTAATACAACCACAACATAGCATAGTTTGTCTTTCCCAGCACCAATGCACCGCCCACACTATGTCTACAGAGCCTCTATAGATAAAGAAGAGTACAATGATAATGCCGGCAACAAGGCCCCGACTATACCTCAACCATAATACATAAAGAACAAAAGATACATGACCTTGGGATGAAGTGGGGCTCACCAAGTCAGCTGGGAAGAAGGTGTACTGCTATCACTGATCAATGTCTCCTGCTGTAGAACCACCTGCATCCATTGAAAGATGCAGCGCCCCCGAAAAAAGGGACGTTAATACCATCGAATAGTACTAGTATGAAAACTAAACACTAATTTAAGAATCCAGAAATACAAGATGAACGTGATGAACTAGTGCATCAATAGAATAATATAGATAACTGTTTAAACCACAACAAGCTTATTAAAAGCTATAAATAACATTTATAGGATTTAAGGTGAGATCCTCTGTAACCATCTTCACACAAAGAGGCCCCGCCGCCTCTACCGATGTATGCAGGTGGAGGTGTACGTACAATACCAAAAGTCTAATCAAGCGGCCGTGCCGCCTCACCTCAATGTATGCGGGTGGATGTATAACCATAGTACCAAGAACCTACACAAAGCGGCTATGCCGCCTCACCCCAATGTATGCGGGTGGATGTATAACCATAGTACCAAGAACCTACACAAAGCGGCTATGCCGCCTCACCCCAATGTATGCGGGTGGATGTATAACCATAGTACCAAGAACCTACACAAAGCGGCTATGCCGCCTCACCCCAATGTATGCGGGTGGATGTATAACCATAGTACCAAGAACCTACACAAAGCGGCTATGCCGCCTCACCCCAATGTATGCGGGTGGATGTATAACCATAGTACCAAGAACCTACACAAAGCGGCTATGCCGCCTCACCCCAATGTATGCGGGTGGATGTATAACCATAGTACCAAGAACCTACACAAAGCGGCTATGCCGCCTCACCCCAATGTATGCGGGTGGATGTATAACCATAGTACCAAGAACCTACACAAAGCGGCTATGCCGCCTCACCCCAATGTATGCGGGTGGATGTATAACCATAGTACCAAGAACCTACACAAAGCGGCTATGCCGCCTCACCCCAATGTATGCGGGTGGATGTATAACCATAGTACCAAGAACCTACACAAAGCGGCTATGCCGCCTCACCCCAATGTATGCGGGTGGATGTATAACCATAGTACCAAGAACCTACACAAAGCGGCTATGCCGCCTCACCCCAATGTATGCGGGTGGATGTATAACCATAGTACCAAGAACCTACACAAAGCGGCTATGCCGCCTCACCCCAATGTATGCGGGTGGTGGTGCCATAACAATACCAAAACCATACACAAAGCGGTCGTACCGCCTCACCCCAAGGTAAGCGGATGAAGATGATGTCCCACAATAACATAATCCCTACACAAAACGGTCATGCCTCCTCACCCCAATATATATATATATATATGCGGGTGGAGGTGTATCACAATCACAATCTCTACACAACTTAGCATAATACCTTTCACATAAATCACGACTAGCAATTATAATATGTGGGTACGTAATTCATAGTTTGGGACACATTCTCAATTTATAATACAATATAATAAGATCATTTGAAATACTAATGGAACATATATCTTCATCACAAAACTTATCGGAATACTCGATTTATAATCAACATCTCGGAACTTACAAGGATAATGAGAATTCCAACTCTTAAAGAAGAGTTTAGCCAACATACCTCAATTGAGCTTCCTTAAACTCTAAAACGTTCCGGGATTCTTAGCAACTTCAATCTATTATAGAAATATCAAAAATTGAACCAAAATTAGGAAGATGATCATGTTTCTAGCTCATTTGAGCATTTTATCAAACACAAGGTGTGCATAAGGTTTCAATGTCCCTTTTATGGAGGATTCCATCATCCCACAACCCAATCTTTACCATGCTTAGTTCAACAATCTTCCTACACCCCTTGATATCACATGCATGTAAAATAATCAACTCTCATGCCCAAATATTATCTTGCTAATTACCCATGTTCAGATGATTTCGAAATTAGGGTTTAGGGTGTAGAATCTTACCTCTAGGATGAAGACCTAGTGAGCTTGCCTTCTTAATCTTCCAAAACTTGAGCAAGAATTGAAGAATAAATATTGGAGAACACCTTCTCACTCTAGGGCACCCTTTCTCCCTCTAAAATGTCAGATAATAGCTCAAAAATGACTTAAAAGTGTATTTAACGAAATAGGGTCGGATTTTAAAAACCCAAAAATGGAGCTCCGGAACAAGGTATGCAATCGCATAACCGATATACGGACCGCATATCAGTCGCATAGTTGGTTACAAAATAGCCAAAAGAACTGTCTGTGTATGCGGTCACTATGCACCGCATAACGGTTATGCGGTCGCATAGTCGACCGCATAATTGCTTCCAATTAGCCCAATTAAATGCCTCACTCTGCGGCCATTATGCGGTCGGCAGAGTGATTCTGCGGTCGCATAATGGACCGTAGAAATGCACTTTTTCGCCAAAAAGTTTTCTTTACATTCCGGTGTATTTTTCAACCTAAAAAATCCGAGACGTGACTCGCAAGCTCGGCGCAAAGAATTTCTATAATCCTCAAACAGGTAAGCTTAGTCTGGCACCATGAAACATTATTTTCTTTGCAAATTTTACCAGTCCTTACACTTAAGTAATTTGAAATTTTTCGGGGTGTTACAGTTCGAGATTAGGGAGGCAGAGTTGATAGGACCAGGCCTCATGCATCAGGCTATGGAGAAAGTTAAGGTCATTAAGGAATGGTTAAAAACTGCTCAGAGTCGCCAGAAGTCCTATTCGGATGTGCGCCACAGAGACTTGGAGTTCAAAGAAGATGATTGGGTATTCTTGAAGTTTTCCCCCATGAAGGATATAATGTCGTTTGGGAAAAAAGATAAATTGAGTCTTAGGTATGTTAGACCGTACAAAATCATTCAGAGGAATGATTGGTCAGGTGGCTTACAGGCTTGAGCTACAACCGGAGGTGTCATTGGTGCACCTAGTGTTTCAAGTATCCATGTTGAAGAAGGTGGTTGGAGACCCGTCGTTATTGTTCCGGTTGAGACTATTGAGGTTAATGTAGAATTTGTCACGCCCCAAAATCCGAGGAGCGCGACCGGCGCTCAACCGAGTGAACCCGACCAAGCAAGCCTATTATATTTCATTCTACCCAAACTCATCCACGAATGGAGATAATATATATTTTCATTAATTAGACAAAAATGTGTTCATGTCTACAATACCAATTCATTTTCAATAGTCTCATCATTTTTAAAGTCTCAAATGGACAAATAATACAACCACAACATAACATATTCTATCTTTTCCATCACCAATACACAACCTTCACTATGTCTACGGAGCCTCTATAGATAAGGAAGAGTACAATGATAATGCCGGCAACAAGGCCCCGGCTATACCTCAAACAGAATACACAAAGAACAAAATATACATGACCCCGAAATGAAGTGGGGCTCACCAAGTCAGCTGGGAAGAAGGTGTGCTGCTATCACTGATCAATACCTCCTGCGGTGGAACCACCTGCATCCATTTAAAGATGTAGCGTCCCCAACAAAAGGGACGTTAGTACCGTCGAATAGTACTAGTATAAAAACCAAACACCAATTTAAGAATCTAGAAATACAATATGAATATGATGAATCAAGGCGACAATAGCATGATATAGCTAACCGTTTAAACCAGAGCAAGCTTATTAAGAGTTATCAATATAATTTATAGGATTTAAGATGAGATCCTCGGGAACCATCTTCACATAAAGCGGCCCCGCCGCCTCACCCGATGTATGCAGGTGGAGGTGTAAGTACAATACTATAACTCTACTCAAGAGGCACCGCCGCCTCACCCCAATATATGCGGGTGGATGTATAACCACAGTACCAAAAACCTACACAAAGCGGCTATATCGCCTCAAACCAATGTATGCGGGTGAAAATGCATCAACGATACCAATACCAACACAAAGCGGCTATGCCGCCTCACCTCAATATATATGTGTGGGTGGTGGTGCCATAACAATACCAAAACTATACACAAAGCGGTCGTACCTCCTCACCCTAATGTATGCGGGTGGAGGTGCAGTCCCACAATACCATAATCTCTACACAAAGCGGTCATGCTGTCTCACCCAAATATATACGGGTGGAGGTGTATCACGATCAAAATACTTGTACCATAAATGCCACACAAAGCGGTCATGCCGCCTCACCCCAATATATGCGGGTGGAGGTGTATCACAATCACAATCTCTACACAACTTGGCATAATAACTTTCACATAAATCATGACTTGAAATTATAACATGTGGATACACAATCCATAGTTTGGAACACATCCTCAATTTATAATGCAATATGATAAGAGCATTTGAAACACGAATTGAACATATATCTTTATCACAAAACTTATCGGAATACTCGATTTGTAATCAACATCTTGGAGCTTACAAGGATAATGGGAATTCCAATTATTAAAGAAGAGTTTAGCCAACATACCTCGCTTTGAGCTTTCCTTAAATTACTACAACGTTCTGGGAATTCTAGCAATCCTGATCTATTTTGAGACATAACAAAATTGAACACAAATTAGGAAGATATTCATGGTTTCAGCTCATTTGAGCATTTTATCAAACACATAGTAGGCATGAATCTATACATCTCTTAACCATAGAATTAGTTCATCCAAATACTACCATTTACCAACAATTTATCCCACCATCATTCGTAAATAATTCTTAACTTCCAACATCACATACATGACCATCCATCCATACCCAACCAACGAAATTCCATAAAATAATCACCTTTCAATCTCTACAATGGTTATATATTTAAATTGGGAACTTATGGCTTCCAATCACCATGCCCTAAGTTATACCACATATTCCATACATAAATAATCCCCATAGATTAGTTAGAGATGGTAGACATACCTCTTGTGGTGAGACTCATGAAAATCCCAACTTGTAGTGTTCTTGACCAATTTGGGGATTTAAATTGAAATCTATGGATCTTCAAGATTAATCCTTGTTAATACAAGTGTTTAGGAGAAGTAATCAACTCAGAATTACTCCAAAAACATTACCTTGGTTCATGGGAGGGAGGTGTTGGGCGGATTCCCCTTGATATACAAGCCCTAGCTCAAAGAAATGACTTATATCTCTCTCTGCCCGATCTTGGGGTATTTAATGGGTTCCTACGTGTGCGGCCGCGCATTGGCCGCGCACCTGAGGCAGAAACTCTCAAATATGCGCGGTCGCGCATCTGGGCGTGCATATGACACAGGTCTAGTAAAATGGCCATAACTTTCTGTATACATATCCAAATGACGAATGATTTGATGCGTTGGAAACTAGATTCACATGGATTTAATTTTATAGGTATATCACCACCTAAGTAATTATATTTCGGGAGTTCTATTCATTTGAAGTTGGGTCTTGTGCCAATTGAAATATCCTTTCCACTTAATGTGTCCAACTTGTTCCACACACGTTCTTGCCTTCCCCAAAACACCTTAGTATGTTCAAACACACCCTAAACATACATTATCAATTCAACATGATGTGTCTCTATCCCATAGGTCTGCTTTAATACTCAAATACGTTATTTCCAAATACCGTTGGCACACTTTAAAATCTTAAATCATTATAAAAGTTTTATGGGGCCTTACATGCTCCCCTGCTAAAGATCATTCGTCTTCAAATGAGGAGTAGAGTCCGGCCCCAAACACTTAGCATAACTCGACTCTTCGTTCAAATATTTCAATCCCCCAAATTTGACTAATTCCAAAACTTTTCAAAAATTTTGGCAGAGTCTCCCCTATAATTGGGCCTAACCACCTGCCAGAGAATCACCAAAACCAATCCTAACAACATATACATGAACCAATGACGCAACATAACATTAAAACAATGCCAACCGTGGCCTCACGAGTAGTATACTACCAAAAAAAGGAACACCTTTAACATAAGTTGTACAAATGATACGTAATTCATAGGGAACAATTTCATAGAATGATTACATAGCTATTCAAACAAATAAAAGTACGTTTTCTTCATATCTTCCTTGGCCTCCCAAGTAGCCTTTTCAACCTGTTGGTTTCGCCATGGCACTTTCCCGGAGGCAATTTCTTTATTTCTCAACTTTTGGACTTGTCGATCAATAACAGAAACTGGAATCGCTTCATAAGTCAATCGTTCATTAACATCAATAGTCTTAACCGGAATAATGATTGTCGGGTCTCCAACTACTTTCTTCAACATAGACACATGAAACACCGGTGCACTAATGACATTTCAGGCGGTAGCTCAAGCTTATACGCCACCTCACCGATCCTCTGAATGATTCTGTACGGTCCGACATACCTCGGACTCAATTTCCCTTTCTTACCAAATCGCATTACAACTTTCATGGGGGAAACTTTCAAGAATACCCAATCATCTTCTTTGAACCCTAAATCCCTACGACGAACATTCGAATAGGACTTCTGACGACTCTGAGCAGTCTTTAACCGCTCCTTAATCATTTTAACTTTTTCCATAGCATGATGTACGAGGTCTGGCCCTATCAACTCTGCTTCCCCAATTTTGAACCACCCAATGGGAGATCTACATCTCCTTCCATATAAAGCCTCGAACGGTGCCATTTGAATGCTAGAATGATAACTATTGTTGTAGGCAAATTCTACGAGTGGTAAATGATCATCCCAACTACCTTTAAAGTCTAAAACACAAGCACGCAACATATCCGCAAGCGTCTGAATAGTCCGCTCTGCCTGCCCGTCAGTCTGCGGGTGAAAGATTGTACTAAGATTCACCTGAGTACCCAAGCCTTGCTGAAATGTCTTCCAAATATTAGCAGTGAATTGTGTCCCCCGATCATAAATGATGGAAATTGGGGTGCCATGCAACCTGACTATTTCTTTTATATATAACTCAGTATACTGCTACGCTTTGTCGGTAGACTTAACCGGCAAAAAGTGTGTTGACTTCGTGAGTCTATCCACAATCACCCAAATCAAGTCAAACTTATAAGGAGTACGTGGTAATCCTACCACAAAGTCCATATTAATCATTTCCCACTTCCACATTGGAATTTCTATGTTCTGTGCCAACCCACCGGGCCTTTAGTGTTCGGCCTTTACTTGCTGACAATTCAGACATCTTGCCACAAAGTCTGCCACATTACTCTTCATATTATTCCACCAATAGACTTCCTTAATATCATGATACATTTTTGTAGAACCTGGATGTACAGAATACCTAGAAGTGTGAGCTTCAGTCATAATTCTTTCACGTAGACCATCTACATTTGGAACATATAGTCGCCCTTGGTACCTTAGTGTACCATCATCCATGCCAAGAGAAAAGGCCATGGTCTTATGTTTAGGAATCCCCTCTTTCAATTGCACCAACAATGGATCGTTGTATTGTTTCTCTTTGACTTCCACAACAAGTGATGATTCAACCCTATTTTGCACAATTACCCCTCCTTCACTAGAATCCGCAAGACCAACTCTCAAACTAGCCAATCGGTGAACTTCTTTTGCCAATGGCCTTTGATATGCCTCCAAGTGAGCCAAACTACCCATAGATATTTGGCTAAGAGCATCTGCCACAACATTGGCCTTTCCCGGATGATATAGAATATCAATGTCGTAGTCCTTAAGTAACTCAAGCCATCTTCTCTGCCTCAGATTCAATTTCTTTCGCTTGAAAATATATTGAAGGCTCTTATGGTCCATGAATATATCAACATGGGGCCCATATAAATAATGACGGCAAATTTTCAATGCAAATAGTACTGCCGCAAGTTCTAAATCATGTGTTGGATAGTTCTTTTCATGATTCTTTAGTTGCCTAGAAGCATAAGCTATCACCTTTCCATATTGCATTAATACACACCAAAGCTCGATTCTTGAAGCATCACAATATACCACAAATGCATCTATACCCTCTGGTAGAGTCAACACCGGTGCCGTAGCCAATCTTGCTTTCAAGTCCTGGAAACTCTTTTCGCAAGCATTTGACCGTTGGAACTTGATTGCCTTCTGCGTCAATTTAGTCAATGGAGTGGCAAGAGTAGAAATCCCCTCCACAAACTTTCTGTAATATCCAGCTAAGCCTAAGAAACTATGAATCTCTATTGGAGTTGTAGGCCTCGGCCAATTCTTCACAGCTGAAATTGTTTGCCTATCAACCTTAATTCCCTCACTAAAAACTACATGACCCAAGAATATGACTGATTCAAGCCAAAATTCACACTTTGAAAACTTTGCATATAACTGGTGC
>AWOL01S0010821.1:0-17895 GCA_000715115.1 Nicotiana otophora | reverse complement strand
TGAGATGATCGGCATGGTCTTCTCGACTTCGTGAATATACAAGAATATCGTCAATAAACACTATCATAAAAGAGTCAAGGAATGGCTTAAAAACTCGATTCATAAGATCCATGAAGGTTGCTGGGGAATTTGTTAACCCAAAAGACATCATCAAAAATTTAAAGTGCCCTCCTCGGGTCCTAAAAGCTGTTTTCGGAATATCCCGCTCCCTGATCTTCAATTGGTGATACCCGGATCTTAAATCAATCTTGGAGAAGTACTGGCACCTTGCAATTGGTCAAACAAGTCATCTATCCTTGGCAGTGGGTACTTATTCTTGATTGTTACCTTATAAAGCTGCCGAAAGTCAATACACATTCTTAATGACCCATCTTTATTTCTTACAAAAAGGACCGGTGCGCCCCAAGGTGACACACTTGGCCGGATAAAACCCTTTTCTAACAAATCTCTCAATTGTTCCTTTAACTCTTTCAATTCTGCCGGTGTTATTCTATAGGGTAGAATAGATATAGGATGTGTGTCTGGCATCACATCAATCCCAAAATTAATCTCCCTGTCTGGTGGGATCCCAGGGAGTTCATCCGAAAAGACTCCCGGAAATTCATTCACAACAGGCACAGACTCAAGTGTAGGTGCCTCAGCATCGGTGTCCGTAACCCGGACCAAATGGTAAATACATCCCTTGTTGATCATTTTCGTTGCCTTAAGGTAAGAAATAAACCTACCCTTCGGCACTACATCATCACCCTTCCACTCAATAACTGGCTCATTTGGAAATTCGAACCTAGCAGTTCTGGTTCGGCAATCAAGCTTGGCAAAACATGAATAAAGACAGTCCATCCCCATTATCACATCAAAATCAACCATTCTCAATTCAATAAGATCGGCCACAGTATCCCGAACACGCAACGTGACAACACAACCCCTATAAACTCGCACGGCCAAAATAGAATCACCAACCGGAGTAGATACAGATAACGGCTCATGAAGCTATTCTAGTTCTATCCCAATTTCCATAGCAACATAAGGAGTGACATATGACAAAGTGGAACCGGGATCAATAAGAGCATATACATCATTGGATTGAACAGACAATATACCTATGACAACATCTAGAGAAGCCTATGACTCCCAACGCCTCCGCATAGCATACAATCTGCTGGGTCCTCCCGAATTTTGTGCACCACCCCTAGCTGCACCATGCCCTGCGGGTGCTGGGGTGCCTCGAGATGGAGGTGTTGTGGATGTAGTAGCTGCAGAATTAGCTAGCTGTGCCGCAACTTTACGCATATTTCGGCGGGACGAGCGGCAATCTCTCTGAATGTGACCCCTCACACCACACCCATAGCATACTGGTAGGTCCATGAAGTAGGACCCAAAGTGCATTCTCCCACACTTAGAGCATGGAAGCCTCCATTGCTGAAACCTTCTATAGGGTCGACCCTGCTGGTGCGGTCCCATGTTGCCCTAACTGGTTCCAGATGACTGTGCACCCTTCGAAGACTAAGCGAATGATTGGGATGGCCCTGATGACCCTCCCCTGAATGCCGACCTACCACTGCAAAAACTACCAGAATTTATCGGAATACTCGATTTGTAATCAATATCTTGGAGCTTACAAGGATAATGGGAATTCCAATTATTAAAGAAGAGTTTAAAATTACTACAACGTTCCGAAAATTCTAGCAATCCTAATCTATTTTGAGACATAACAAAATTGAACACAAATTAGGAAGATATTCATGGTTTCAGCTCATTTGAGCATTTTATCAAACACCTAGTAGGCATGAATCTATACATCTCTTAACCATAGAATTAGTTCATCCAAATACTACCATTAACCAACAATTTATCCCACCATCATTCTTAAACAATTCTTAACTTCCAACATCACATGCTTGACCATCCATCCATACCCAACCAACGAAATTCCATCAAATAATCACCTTTCAATTTATACAATGGTTATGTATTTAAATTGGGAACTTATGGCTTCCAATCACCATACCCTAAGCTATAACACATATTCCATACATAAATAATCCCCATAGATCAGTTAGAGATGGTAGACATACCTCTTGTGGTGAGACTCATGAAAATCCCAACTTGTAGTGTTCTTGACCAATTTTGGGATTTAAATGGAAATCTATGGATCTTCAAGATTAATCCTTGTTAATACAAGTGTTTAGGAGAAGTAATCAACTCAGAATTACTCCAAAAATATTACCTTAGTTCATGGGAGGGAGGTGTTGGGCGGATTCCCCTTGATATACAAGCCCTAGCTCAAAGAAATGACTTATATCTCTCTCTGCCCGGTCTTGGGGGTATTTAATGGGTTCCTACGTGTGCGGCCGCGCATTGGCCGCGCACCTGAGGCATAAATTCTCAAATATGCGCGGTCGCGCATCTAGGCACGCATATGACACAGGTCCAGTAAAATGGCCATAACTTTCTGTATACATATCCAAATGACGA
Organism: Nicotiana otophora; assembly: GCA_000715115.1. Taxonomy (NCBI): domain Eukaryota; kingdom Viridiplantae; phylum Streptophyta; class Magnoliopsida; order Solanales; family Solanaceae; genus Nicotiana; species Nicotiana otophora. The sequence continues at coordinate 15,420 of AWOL01S0010821.1, read as the reverse complement.
ATGGTTGGATGCGTTGGAAACTAGATTCACATGGATTTAATTTTATAGGTAGATCACCACCTAAGTAATTATATTTAGGGAGGTCTTTGCATTTGAAGTTGGGTCTTGTGCCAATTGAAACATCCTTTCCACTCAATGTGTCCAACTTGTTCCACACACGTTCTTGCCTTCCCCAAAACACCTTAGTTTGTTCAAACACACCCTAAACATACATTATCAATTCAACATGATGTGGCTCTATTCCATAGGTCTCCTTTAATACTCAAATACGTTATTCCCAAATACCGTTGGCACACTTTAAAATCTTAAATTATTATAAAATTTTTACGGGGCCTTACATTCTCCCCCACTTAAGATCATTCGTCTTCAAATGAGGAGTAGAGTCCGGCCCCAAACACTTAGCATAACTCGACTCTTCTTTCAAACATTTCAATCCCCCAAATTTGACTAATTCCAAAAGTTTTCAAAAATGTTGGCAGAGTCTCCCCTGTAATTGGGCCTAACCACCTGCTAGAGAATCACCAAAACCAATCCTAAAAACATATACATGAACCAATGACGCAACATAACATTAAAACAATGCCAACCGTGGCCTCACGAGTAGTATACTACCAAACAAAGGAACACCTTTAACATAAGTTGTACAAATGATACGTAATTCATAGGGAACAATTTCATAGAATGATTACATAGCTATTCAAACAAATAAGGGTACGTTTTCTTCATATCTTCCTCGGCCTCCCAAGTAGCCTCTTCAACCCATTGGTTTCGCCATAGCACTTTTCCGGAGGCAATTTCTTTATTTCTCAACTTTTGAACTTGTTGATCAATAACAGAAACTGGAATATCTTCATAAGTCAATTGTTCATTAACCTCAATAGTCTTAACCGGAACAATGATTGTCGGGTCTCCAACTACTTTCTTCAGGCGGTAGCTCAAGCTTATACGCCACCTCACTGATCCTCTGAATGATTCTGTACGGTCTGACATACCTCGGACTCAATTTCCCTTTCATACCATATCGCATTACACCTTTCATGGGGAAAACTTTCAAGAATACCCAATCATCTTCTTTGAACCCCAAATCCCTACAACAAACATCCGAATAGGACTTCTGACGACTCTGAGCAGTCTTCAACCGCTCCTTAATCATTTTAACTTTTTCCATAGCATGATGTACGAGGTCTGGCCCTATCAACTCTGCTTCCCCAATTTCGAACCACCCAATGGGAGATCTACATCTCCTTCTATATAAAGCCTCGAACGGTGCCATTTGAATGCTAGCATGATAACTATTGTTGTAGGCAAATTCTACGAGTGGTAAATGATCATCCCAACTACCTTTGAAGTCTAAAACAGAAGCACGCAAAATATACGCGTCCGCTCTGCCTGCCCGTCAGTCTGCGGGTGAAAGGTTGTACTAAGATTCACCTGAGCACCCAAGCCTTGCTGAAATGTCTTCCAAAAATTAGCAGTGAATTGTGTCCCCCAATCATAAATGTTGGAAACTGGGTTGCCATGCAACCTCACTATTTCTTTTATATATAACTGAGCATACTGCTACGCTGTGTCGGTAGACTTAACCGGCAAAAAGTGTGTTGACTTTGTGAGTCTATCTACAATCACCCAAATCGAGTCAAACTTATGAGGAGTACGTGGTAATCCTACCACAAAGTCCATATTAATCATTTCCCGCTTCCACGTTGGAATTTCTATGTTTTATGCCAACCCACCGGGCCTTTAGTGTTCAGCCTTCACTTGCTGATAATTCGGACATCTTGCCACAAAGTCTGCCACATTACTCTTCATATTATTCCACCAATAGACTTCCTTAATATCACGATACATTTTTGTAGAACCTGGGTGTACAGAATACCTAGAAGTGTGAGCTTCAGTCATAATTCTTTCACGGAGACCATCTACATTTGGAACATATAGTCGCCCTTGGTACCTTAGTGTACCATCATCCATGCCAAGAGAAAAGGCCATGGTCTTATGTTTAGGAATCCCCTCTTTCAATTGCACCAACAATGGATCGTTGTATTGTTTCTCTTTGACTTCCACAACAAGTGATAATTCAGCCCTATTTTGCACAATTACCCCTCCTTCACTAGAATCCGCAAGACCAACTCTCAAACTATCCAATCGGTGAACTTCTTTTGCCAATGGCCTTTGGTATGCCTCCAAGTGAGCCAAACTACCCATAGATATTCGGCTAAGAGCATCTGCCACAACATTGGCCTTTCCCGGATGATATAGAATATCAATGTCGTAGTCCTTAAGTAACTCAAGCCATCTTCTCTGCCTCAGATTCAATTCCTTTCGCTTGAAAATATATTGAAGGCTCTTATGGTCCATGAATATATCAACATGGGGCCCATATAAATAATGACGGCAAATTTTCAATGCAAATAGTAATGCCGCAAGTTCTAAATCATGTGTTGGATAGTTCTTTTCATGATTCTTTAGTTGCCTAGAAGCATAAGCTATCACCTTTCCATATTGCATTAATACACACCAAAGCTCGATTCTTGAAGCATCACAATATACCACAAATGCATCTATACCCTCTGGTAGAGTCAACACCGGTGCCGTAGCCAATCTTGCTTTCAAGTCCTGGAAACTCTTTTCGCAAGCATTTGACCGTTGGAACTTGATTGCCTTCTGCGTCAATTTAGTCAATGGAGTGGCAAGAGTAGAAATCCCCTCCACAAACTTTCTGTAATATCCAGCTAAGCCTAAGAAACTATGAATCTCTATTGGAGTTGTAGGCCTCGGCCAATTCTTCACAGCTGAAATTGTTTGCCTATCAACCTTAATTCCCTCACTAAAAACTACATGACCCAAGAATATGACTGATTCAAGCCAAAATTCACACTTTGAAAACTTTGCATATAACTGGTGCAGATGTAGGGTATGCAGAACTACCCTGAGATGATCGGCATGGTCTTCTCGACTTTGTGAATATACAAGAATATCGTCAATAAACACTATCACAAAAGAGTCAAGGAATGGCTTAAAAACTCGATTCATAAGATCCATGAAGGTTGCTGGGGAATTTGTTGACCCAAAAGACATCAGCAAAAATTCAAAGTGCCCTCCTCGGGTCCTAAAAGCTGTTTTCGATAAATCCCGCTCCCTGATCTTCAATTGGTTATACCCGGATCTTAAATCAATCTTGGAGAAGTACCTGGCACCTTGCAATTGGTCAAACAAGTCATCTATCCTTGGCAGTGGGTACTTCTTCTTGGTTGTTACCTTATAAAGCTGCCGAAATTCAATACACATTCTTAGTGACCCATCTTTCTTTCTTACAAAAAGGACCGGTGCGCCCCAAGGTGACATACTTGGCCGGATAAAACCCTTTTCTAACAAATCTCTCAATTGTTCCTTTAACTCTTTCAATTCTGCCGGTGTTATTCTATAGGGTAGAATAGATATAGAATGTGTGTCTGGCATCACATCAATCCCAAAATCAATCTCCCTGTCTGGTGGGATCCCAGGGAGTTCATCCGAAAAGACTCCCGGAAATTCATTCACAACAGGCACAGACTCAAGTGTAGGTGCCTCAGCATCGGTGTCCGTAACCCGAACCAAATGGTAAATACATCCCTTGTTGATCATTTTCGTTGCCTTAAGGTAAGAAATAAACCTACCCTTCGGCACTACATCATCACCCTTCCACTCAATAACTGGCTCATTTGGAAATTCGAACCTAGCAGTTCTGGTTCGGCAATCAAGCTTGGCAAAACATGAATAAAGCCAATCCATCCCCATTATCACATCAAAATCAACCATTCTCAATTCAATAAGATCGGCCACGGTATCCCGTCCATGCAACATGACAACACAACCCCTATAAACTTGCACGGCCATCTTTTATCATTCGGACAAGGCGAATGTGGTTGCAGATGCCTGTTATATTTGTTAGGTACATTAATTATCTTGAGTATGGCTGAGACTAGTGATTTTAAAGTTGAAAACTTCCAATTTTAGAATTCTTATTTTGAGGAAGAATTTATGAATATTTAATATCTCTGAGAAATCCATATCTTCTCCCGTCGCAAGTACTTACGCGAGCAAGGTAAACTTCTCTATTCTCATGGGAGTGGGTCGTTCGCCTCGGCACTGTAATAGATGCATCTATGATTCGTACCGTTCGACCCTCGGCAGCGCACAAAATATATATATTTTAGGATCGGGTCGTACAACCTCAGCATAAATCGTGCGTAATAATACTCAGAGACTGATTACACTTTATATTACTTTATGGCTCGAGAGGTTATAAATTTATTAAATGACAGAAATTGATTCGGGGTTAAAGATGTTGGTCAGATATTTTGAAACTTATTATCAGTTAATGGGTCATTTACTTACTACTTGACATTTGTGATATTGTTATTGTTTCCATGGCTTATACCTGTTTAGAATTCCTGTATTTTATTGTTGACTCATAGTAAGTGTCGATGTCGACCCCTCATCACTACTTCTTCGAGGTTAGACCGGATACTTACTAGGTACATGTTATTTATGTACTCACGCTACACTTTTGCACTAATCGTGCAGGATCTGAGGCAGGTGCATCTGGCAGTTGTCCCGGCGCGCACCCCTGATACTTCGAGACCGAGTGATGAGCTGCTTTCTGAGTCCGTTCTGCAGCACCTGGAGTCTCTCTTTTGCATTTATTTTCTATCTACTCTATTTCAGATAGTAGTGTAGTGTTTTGTATATTCTACTAGTAACTCATACACTTGTGACACCAGGTCTTGGAAAATATGCTAGTAGACATTCAATGGTTTTGAGTATTTATTTCACCACACTTGATTTTATATTCGTTTTTGCTTTATTTTATTAAATATTTCACCTCTCACTTGCTTAATAAATAAAAATCAACTATTTCAAAATTGTTAAAAAGAATAAACACATGGCTAATTCACTGTTGGCTTACCTAGTGGCGACGTTGGGCGCCATCACGACCTATAGGAGAAATTGGGTCGTGACAGAATTAATCAAAAATACAGTTCAAAAAATAATCATCCTATTAGTAGGTAATTCCATAGCTCAAAGATATAATTTTAACAATTAAAACTAACAAACAGAAACCTACTAAACCTATCATTTTAACAGTTAAAACAATTAAACAGTTAAACTATCTCTAGTTTCTTTTGTGGTTTTCACATATTGGTTCATAAACTTTTTAAGAATAGAATTATTAAACTTATAATTTATAGAAAGAACCATATATCATATATTTTAAAATTTTCATAACTTACTACTCCTATTTGTTGACTCTCCAAATATATACTACATTTTTACCAATTTGTTTATAATTCTTTTGTTCATTGAGCGTCAGGTTAACTAGTTCTAAGGCTAAATGGAATATAAGTTAGTTTATATATTAAAAGTATAAAATTATAATCAAGTGGTAATGTCTCTGGAATTGAGTATGCAAAACACGTTTTTCTTCTAAAACAATGAAGAGATGCATTAAAAAAAGAGAACAGAAAAAGTAGAACCTACAGTGAAGGTGTCCATATACATTGTGGATCCATTCAATATCATTCATGTAGATGATGAGAACCAAACATCTATTTTTTGGCATGACAAAGCCTCCAAAATGAAGCTTCCATAGAATGAAGCAGCTATGGTAAAAGGAGATTAAGGCTTCAATACAGTGCGCTAAAATATTGTTGGTGAAGTTATTCATGGAAATGGGGTTCTGGAGTAACTGCTCCCAAAAAAGAATTTAGTTTCCTAGTGAAAATGAATAAAATAATTGTTGTCCATCAAGAGAGGCTTATTCATAGAGGACAAAGTCATATCCAAAGCAACGAGTAAGGAAGAAAGTGAACAACATTAGATTTTCCTTCTGTTTTACTCTAATCATTCTTTATCTTTCACTCTTTTATTTACTCACTAAGTTGTATCTTTCCTACATGATACGTAACATGGCCTTGCAAATGAGCATTATCAATAGTGATTTTTACCATCTAATGAAACAAGTAAGCCTTGCTGATGTTCATTATCAATGGTGAACTTTTGCATCTAATGAAACAAATAACTTACCTGTTTGCCTCTATTGATAGATTTTTTGAACAACTATATCTATTTATATTCAAATTGTAAATTACATATTTGCCTTTATTGATAGTTTTTTGGAGTCTTGAGTGGATGGTTCAATGGAGAATAAGTTTAGATAATATTGTTTGCTCTGGGTTGTTTTTAGAGTACCATTGTGTACCTAACAAAAGTTACTCAAACTTGCTTATGCATATATACTTAAAAAATTATCTATTCTATCTCAACTAAATCTAATTCTAAATATACATTATTGTGATTAATAACCGCGCAAGCGACAAATGTTTTAGTTCATAAAATAATAGAGGAACGGAAGAGGAATCAATTCAATCAATCGACTATCAATCTAACAACGACAAGATATCACAAATGATTTAGCAAACACAAAACAGCTATACTTTCACAAATCCCAAAACGCCATAGTTGGATATCAACAATCACAAATTGGTACCTGGTAAGCAGAGTTTTTTGCCAATAAAGACAAGAAAGTGAAGGAGAATAATGATTTCTATAGCAATCTTGAAACCTACACGAAAAGAAAAGTTGAAGATAGACGAGAGTGAGAAGATTGACAGGGATAATTGAGCAGTAAAGTTCGCAAAATCAATTGCAAATTGATTGCTTGCAACTTGTTGGGTAAGAAAGGAATTTACCTAGGGAAGAAGAGAAAGTTACCAGGGATTTGGCAGGCCGGGGAGTGTCGCAGGCTGCAGTTATTTTGTTAACCAACAACATTGTTCGAAAGGGAATAGGTTTTTTTTTCTCTTTTGGCAGAAGTCGTATTGGGTTCTAATTGGAGGGAATACTTAATTCCTGTCCAAAGAAATTGGAAGGGGAGATTTTATTTTATTTTGTATGGAGGGAAAATTAAAATAATAAAAAATTAATTTCAGTCAGTGATTTTTAGTGGTAATTTTTTTTATTGTCACTAAAGAATATCTTTTACTGGCTAATGGTCATATGCCGCTAATATTTCATCTTAAAGAATCTATCAGCGATAATTACCTTATTGCCGCTAAATAATTACCACCAAAGGCATTTTTTGTAGTAGTGTAAGTACAAGAATCACATTATCAACTCCAAGTCATAAGTAGGATAGTCCTCCTCATACACATTTTATCGCCTAGAAGCATACAACTTAGCTCAATCCATGAGTCAACCACCATCATGCAACAATCTCTCCGAGCATATAGGCAACATTGACTTTAAAGCCATAGTCAAAACCATCTCAAGCTTTTAGAAACTCACTTATACAATAATCAAGCCATTGAAATTGAGTATTTCCAATTCAATCAAGTTACACATACCGCCAAACCCAAAAGTCCTACCATAAAAGTACCTGTAATGCCCTATCATACCAAAAAGATCATTTTTATTACCATGTTGGTCCAAGTCATTTCTATACTAACCCTATAATGCCCCGCCATACTAAAAAAGTCGATCATGGACTGCTGCATTGTGAATTCCAAAGAAGGCAGAATGGATTGCAAAAATGGCTATCACTTGGACATAGTGTAACCCAATTCTGGACAGGAGCAGATATAGTATGTTACCAACGGATTCAGTTGAACCAATCATTTTTTATGCGGAGTAAAAATTTATATGTAAAAATTCATTAAAATTGCATAATAGTAGATATGAACCTATCACTTTAAAAATATAATGGGTTCAATACTAAAACCCTTAAAAGCTGAACCCATAAAATTTAAATCTTGGATCTGGCTCTGATTCTAGATATTATATATGTCACTTTTCGGGATCATTGATGAAGCCTGATACTTGTTGGAAATACACTGCTATGGACAAGATACACAAAGGACTGTTTGGACGTTTTGTTTGATCATTGTGTTATTACATTAGACTTTATTAGAGGCAAATACTACAGACACAGAGGAAGACAAGTTTCAACATGAGCTACATTGGACATATATCACGCTTCTTTACTGTACAATTAGACCATTTTGTACAACCAAGTTGATGTACTGCATCAATTTGGTTCTAGACTTTTTACTTGTTGCAAGCTCTTATTTCTTTCATTTGTAAAAGTTTTATTTTATTTTATTATTATTAATAAAATTTAGCTATTAAGCAATCAGTTTAGTAGGCTATCACTTGGACATAGTGTAACCCAATTCTGGTAGGGGCAGATGTAGTATGTTACCAACGGATTCAGTTGAACCCATCATTTTTTATGCAGAGTGAAAATTTATATGTAAAAATTTATTAAAATTGCATAATAGTAGATATGAACCTATCACTTTAAAAATATAATGGGTTCAATACAAAAACCCTTAAAAGCTGAACCCATAAAATTTAAATCTTGGATTGGCTCTGATTCTAGATATTATATATGTCACTTTTCGGGATCATTGATGAAGCCTGATACTTGTTGGAAATACACTGCTATGGACAAGATACAAAAAGGACTGTTTGGACGTTTTGTTTGATCATCGTGTTATTACATTAGACTTTATTAGCGGTAAATACTACAGACACAGTGGAAGACAAGTTTCAACATGAGCTACATTAGACATATATCACGTTTCTTTACTATACAATTAGACCATTTTGTACAACCAAGTTGATGTACTGCATCAATTTGGTTCTAGACTTTTTACTTGTTGCAAGCTCTTATTTCTTTCATTTGTAAAAGTTTTATTTTATTTCATTATTATTAATAATAAAATTTAGCTACTAAGAAATCAGTTTAGTAGTCTTTATCGACAAAAAAAAGTAGCAAAATATGTGAATCCATACATTTTAATTTATTTGATACACTTTTCTATTAGTTCTTTGTGAAAAAAACATATTTCTATCTTTAGAGATAATTTATTTCAAACTTTTTATTTTTTTCATTTAGTATTAATAAGAAACTTTTATAGTCATATAAATGTTATAACCCTATTAAGCTTTTACCCTTTAAATTTTTAAGACCATATGTTTAAAAAAAGGGGAAAACTACCAGCTATGTCTATTTATAAGTAGCTTATTACAAAAATAGTCAATTCATAAAATATTACTATTATTAACCAATTAGCTATTTGTAGCAAAACAAAGTTAAATTTTTTCTTTTTTGGTGGGTGTTATTAGAATAGATTTGGTACATCTTAAGGAGCTTGAATCTCAGTTTTGGGGTGATTTGGCAGAGTTTTGAGGTGGTTTGAATTAAAAATTCGAAATAGAAGATGAAACATGAAAAAAATGATATGTGTATCACATTATGTATCATTTGTGTATCACATATGTATCATATTTGTATCAAATGTGTCTCACATGTATATCCATTTATAGGTGCGTGTGATACATGAGTGATACATGTTTGATACATGTATTGCAGAAGAATTTTTTGAACTCAATTTTAACTATGAATTTTGATACCAAATCACCTCTAATCTTCCTCAAAATTTGTATATTGACCCATCTATATGTTTTCGATGAATTTCAACCATACCCATTGAAAAATATCCTTTTTTGTTTATATTTGTATTTCATTACCTTGTTTGCTATCTCATCCATGAAATTTCTTTCCATCTTGCATCTAATATGGCTGATCACACTTAAAAATATGGAAGGAGATGTTTGCGTGTGATTCTTGAAGAGAAAGAACCTTATTTATTTGGGTTTTTAATTTTTATACGTGCTTGACTAGTTTTGGTAAGTCTATAATTAATGACTAGAGTTTGGTAATTTGGAACTTATTTGAAACATTTTTGCAAGATTCTCAATTCTTCAATTTATATTGAGTCAAATAAAATTGAAACACATGGGCATATTTAAGGGTGTTTTAATATACGAAAAAGGGCTAAAGTTGCCCCTAACCTATTCGCTTAGGTTTAAAATACCATTCGTTCACCTATTTTGTAAAAATTGCCCCTAACATCAACTTTTCGGTCCACTCATACCCTGAAACCTAACAAACCAATTCTGATTAAGAATTTTTTTATTACATATTATATGTCAATTTTCTATTAATTTAAATTAAAACCTCACCCTACATCTACTTTTAGCCCACTCCATGACCCAAAATATCCATACCCGAGCCATGACCCGCTTTTTAAAATGCCTTAACTTCACCTCTTAACTTTTCCTCTTCCATCCCTGCCCTCCCACTCTACATTTTCTCTAATCATCCTCCTCCATGGCTAAGTACAATAACTCAACATTGCCGACAAAGGACCACTGTCGGGTTCAACTTTCAGATTTTCACCCTTCAACACCCACGGATCTCGCTCTCTCACTCAGATTTTTCGGTCTTAACTTAATTTATAAATTAATATTTTTCTGTTAAATCAATTTTCTGAATGAAATCCGGAATTTCGTGGAATTAAATTAATGGTTCATTTTAAGATTTTATGATTTAATAAATTATCTTTCTGCCAAAGTTATATCTGTTATGCCACAGTGTAACTTTCTAGAGTTAATTGAAACCATGTGAGCTAATTAGCTTCACAGTTCGTTAGCGATGATTTGGTTGGAAAACTATTGGTTGTGATTAAGTTGGGGAAGATGAACAAGGAAAGTAGGGTACCAAATAATAAATTAATAAAAAGAAAAATATGATTTTTTGACAAATGAAACCTAAATAATGATTGGATCATGACTTGGGTATGGAATTGGATGTTTGAGGGGTTAAAAGGGGTTTAACGGGTTGGAACGACTAAGATGGATCATGGGTAAATTATTTACGAATCAGATACGGGTTAGAGTGGGATTTTAATTTTGACCAATGAGCAATTACCATGTCATATATAATAAAATATTTTTTTGTTCAGCAAAGGTCCGTCAGCAATAAGGGCATGAATGAGCCATATTTTTAATGGTGAGGGCTGTTTTTATAAGATAGGTGGACGAAAGTAAGTGAATATGTTAGGGGCAATTTTGGGTAAAAATGGTGTGTGGTAGCCACTAAATAAGGTGGTGTTTATTTTTTATCCACCAATTCTAATGTTGAGCAAAAATAACCACTACTCTATTAAAATTAATATAAAAAGATATTTTTACCCTTTCTTCTATTTCTTTTATTCCCAAACCCTTTCTTTATACGCTCTCTCATTTAAGTTCAGAGCCAAAATTTCATAGGCAAAATTTTGCTCCCTCAATATCGTTCTTGCATGCAACTCTCTTCTCTCGATTGAAGTTCAGAGCCAAAATTTTATAAGCAAAATTTCGCTCCCTTAATATCGTTCCTGCCTAGCCCACAACAATTCTCTGCGTATACTTTGTCCAACTTAATCTCTTCTCTTTTGTCATCTTCTCTGTAGCGAACCAGCGTACTGGTATGTTTTCGATTTTGCTTTTATGTATTTTTCTTTTTGTATATCTCTAATTGTGATCAATGCCGTGTTTGTCATCAAGTATGTGTGAAATGTCCAAAATAATGATTATAACTTGATTCGCTGAGGAATAAGGTGCAGATTTTTGTGAGAAAATTATTGAGAACCTTTTGGTATTGAAATGTGTTTGTGGTTCAATCAATATATTGATTATGTAAGGACATTTCAGAAAAATAGTCCTAAGAATTTGTAAGCTAACTGTGTTTAGAAATTTTAGTTAACTGTGCTTCTATTAAAGATGCATCTAATTAGGTCCTGGATTTTAGTTTTTTAGTTTAAATATTAAGGACATTTCAGAAAAATAGTCCTACAAATTTGTAAGCTAATTTTAGTTAATTGTGCTTCTATTAAAGATGCATCTAATTAGGTCCTGAATTTTAATTTTTTAGTTTAAATATTAAGGACATTTCAGAAACATAGTCCTAAGAATTTGTAAGCTAATTTTAGTTTATTGTTCTTCTATTAAAGATACATCTACTTCGGTCCTGGATTTTAGTTTTGTAGTTTAATTATTAAGGATATTTCAGAAAAATAGTCCTAAGAATTTGTAAGCTAATTTTAGTTTACTGTTCTTCTATTAAAGATGCATCTACTTAGGTCCTGGATTTTTGTTTTGTAGTTTAAATATTAAGGACATTTCAGAAAAATAGTCCTAATGTTTACGTTCTATTTCCTTCTTTGTAGTGTGCTAATGGAAGGAGATCGTGTTTTCGAATTTGATGATTTGCGTAATTCGATGAGCTATTGGAAAGGAGATTTTCAGTATAAGGAAACAATAAAAAGTTTCTTGTCGAACACGCAATGGAAGAAGTTGAGGGATGGTGTTTTCGGAAACTTTTTCCGATTACAAGGTGTGAAGTTCTGTGGTAGACTTATTCATTATGTGTTGCTTTCACAAATTGTAAGCAATGACTCGCATTCAATGACATTCAAGGTTTTTGATCATGAAGTGAAGTTTACACGTGAAGTGTTCCAGATAATTACTGGGTTGAAATATTCTTCTTCAGTGGACTTCAAAGTTTTACGTGAAAGAGAGAATAGGCTTTCGAAAGTCTACTTCCCTGGAAAGGATAGAATTGAGTTAGGCGATTTGTGGTATTTTATTACTAGTCAACGATATGGTACAACTGCATCATTTGTAGGCAGCCATGACGATGCGGAGAAGTTGGCAACAATTTATTTTGTTGAATCTGTGTTGATGGGGAAGCGCAAGAATCGAAATGTGTCTGAGCGGGTAATGAAAATCGTAGATGACGATGAACTCTGCTCTTCTTTCAATTGGGGCTCTCTTTGTTATGAAAAGTTACTAAAATCATTGAAGAGCTGCTTGAAGCCCAAACAAAATACTTCAGACAATGAGAATGAGAATGAGAAAAAGAAAGAGAAAGATAAAGAGAAGGACAGTTATATTATACTTGGCTTCCCTTTCGCCTTCTATGTTTGGATTATGGAAGTATTCCCAATTTTTCAGGAAAAATAATTTGTGAACTTCAGAGAATGTGGGTTCCCTCGGATACTATATTATTCAGATATGAAATCTCCACATTATGACACCCTATATAAAAAAGTACTTCCATAATGAAAAAATAAGTTAACAGGATTACTAGCTATTTTTTTTGTTTATGTGTTTTAGTTCTGAATACTTACATTTTTTTCTTATATAATAGTTGTACCAGTTGCTAGAGATGGTACCATTTCTTTCTTCTAAAGTAGATGCGAAGCCCGCTAGTGTGCATGTGCCATTGTCTCAAGATCAAAGTTCAATGCCTTCAACACAATTTGATTAAGTCTTGCTTAAGGAAATTTTTAACGTAGGTTTTCTGTCTTTGAATACCATTAGTTTTTTATTTGCTTATTTTCACTTAAGAAACTTTTTTGTTTTTATGGTTTTTGATTCAGAGATTATCGGAGAAGTTCTAAAAGGATATGGAGGTAGAATGTACTAGAATACATCAAAAAATAGCTTTATCAGAAAAAAGGATTCAAAATGACATCAAGGTAATATGCTTAATTTCTGTGCTTGTAACTCTAAGTTAAGGACACCATGTCCTTAATTTTTGAGCTTGTAACTCTCAGTTTAGGACTTCCTATGCTTAACTTTTGAACTTGTAACTCTAACTTCAGGACTACATGTCCTTAACTTTTTAACTTGTAACTCTAAGTTCAGGACTACCTATCCTTATATTTTTAACTTGGAACTCTAAGTTCAGGACTACCTGTCCTTAATTTCTGTGCTTGTAACTCTAAGTTAAAGACCAAGTGTCCTTAACTTTTTAACTTGTAACTCTAAGTTCAGGAATACATGTCCTTAATTTCTATACTTGTAACTCTAAGTTAAGGACCAAGTATCCTTAATTTGTGAGCTTGTAACTTGAAGTTTAGGACTACATGTCCTTAACTTTTTAATTTGTAACTCTAAGTTCAGGAATGCATGTCCTTAACTTTTTAACTTGTAGCTCTAAGTTTAGGATTACATGTCCTTAACTTTTTAACTTGTAACTCTAAGTTCAGGACTACCTGTCCTTAACTTTTTAACTTGTAACTCTAAGTTCAGGACTACATGTCCTTAACTTTATAACTTGTAACTCTAAGTTCAGGACTACATGTCCTTATTTTTTTAACTTGGAACTCTAAGTTCAGGACTACCTATCCTTAATTTCCGTGCTTGTAACTTGAAGTTTAGGACTACTTGTCCTTAACTTTTTAACTTGTAACTCTAAGTACAGGACGACATGTCCTTAACTTTTTAACTTGTAACTCTAAGTACACGACTACATGTTCCTTCTGCTTCATTTTATCTTTCATAAAACCAACGTTGTAGCTTCATTTGGATGAAATCCATCATTCTTAATATAGGCAAATCCCTTACTGCTAATAGCACATAATTCATTGACTCGACTATGTTTGTTGTGAGCATGTCATATCTTCGTCGTGGACTACAAGAACGTGCCCACCTTTCCGGTGGTTCTTCCATCAAGTAGTCAAAAGTCTTCTTATCAACTTTTGCTATATCTGACATGTATAGATCAAATTCTTTGCGCTTGTATACTCTTGCAGCACTTTGGAAAAGTTTTATGGCCCCACTTTTCACTTTCCTTCGCTTTAGGTTCTGCTCCAAATGATAGATACAAATCTCATGGTGGCTTTCAGGATATACCTTTGTAATGCCATGTGCAATAGATTGATGCATGTCCGATAAAAGATTTAAATTTTCACGGCTCCCAATTGCATTGCGAAGCTCACTAAAGTACCACCCATAGGAATTGTTATTTTCATATTCTACAATTCCAAAGGCTAGTAGGAATATTTGGTTATTTGCATCCTTTGAAACTGAAATCATTAAAACACCACGATATTTTGACTTCAAAAAAGTTGCATCAACATCAATCACTGGTCTACAATGATTCCAACCAACTATTGATGATCTATATGCATAAAACATATAAAGAAACCTGAAAATACAGTTTAACAGAAGGTTAAAAATATAGGAAACCAAATCCTTATCATTTACACTGCACACATCAAAGTTAAGGAAATCTTGTCCTTAATATTTTCACTGCACACATCAAAGTTAAGGACAACTTGTCCTTAACTTTTACAATGCACACATCAAAGTTAAGGATACCATATCCTTAACATTTTCACTGCACATATCAAAGTTAAGGACACAATATCCTTAAAATTTTCAGTGCACACATCAAAGTTAAGGACAACCTTTCCTTAACTTTTAGTATGCACACATCAAAGTTAAGGACACCATGTCCTTATCATTTTCACTGCACACATCAAAGTTAAGCACACCATATCCTTAACATTTTCACTGCACACATCAAAGTTAAGGACACAATCTCGTTAACTTTTTCACTGTACACATCAAAGTTAAGGACACCATATCCTTAACATTTTTACTGCACACATCAAAGTTAAGAACACAATGTCCTTAACTTTTTCACTGCACACGTCAAAGTTAAGGACACCATGTCATTAAGTTTTTCACTACACACATCCA
>AWOL01S0010820.1:34386-76363 GCA_000715115.1 Nicotiana otophora | reverse complement strand
TCTACTCCCTTGTGCTTATGCATGCACCGTCGTAAAGTTTACCTATGTGGTATCAAGTACAATGTAAAGCAACCCTGTGTTGATATCTTTCTTGAGCCACTCTCTCTTTCCTGTGCATGTGCCACCTATTGTTTGAACAGTCACTTTGCTCCCTTTGTGAATATAGTCATAGATCCTTTTCCCTATCCAAGTAACATACAAGCATATCTCAGCACCTATTATATGTGTACATGTCAAGTGAGAGGGTCAATTGTCTGCATAAAGTTACTCGGAAACTTGGGATCCTCACAAATGCAACATAAGAATATCCATTATTTGCTTATCTTTGTATGACCTTTATGTCCACTTAGGACATTCTGCATTAAGTAGCTCATTTTGTTCCTAGTATTGTAGTTGCCCATGGCGTGACCTGGCATTGCAGTTTAGGAGTTATTATAGCAGAAATATGTCCAGCTCATAACAATTATTCATTTTCTCTTTTAACCTCTGCAACATGTACTGACTGTGCACGACCGTGCATATGGGGGGGTTCTGCCTTATGTGTGCGGCCAGATGTGCGGTCACTTGCCCAGGCGTGTGGCCGCGCATATAGGAGCCCCATAAATACCCCCAAGGTGTAACACTCAGTAAATCTGAATTAGGTGTGGATGCGTTAAATGAGTATTAATGTGACCTTTTATTCATGTGAAGTCCTATTGGGATGAGTATGGGTGGAAACAAATGTATTAGAATCAAGACCGAGACTGAGGTGTATAAAATTCAAAAAAATCGACTAAGTTTATGGGAGGACCGTCTTATAACCTTAGATAGTGCAAGGCCCTGAAAACGCATGGCCATAGACAGTTCAAGTCCATAAAAACACAGTGCCCCAGATGGTACAAGTCATTGTCCAGGGCATCAACCTCAGCGCCACAGACAGCGCAAGGAACTGTAGTTTTGGCGACTTTGATGGCGCCTTGAACAGTTATTTCGGCTCCCCTGATGATGCCTCACGCCGGGGAGGTTTATCCGAGCTACTTTTAATTAAAAGCCCTACCTCGTTCCCCCACACCCCAAACACGAAAACCTACTTTAGAAAGGGAAGCTCTCAAGAACCTAACGTCTCCAAGGTCCCTCCATTATCCAAGGTAAGTTAATTTCAATTCTCCAACACCTTATTAGCATGGGTAAATCCTTCCACTCCTTAGATATTCGGTCGAGATACCATTGTTGAGATAGGAAACCCTAGAACTCGAATTCAAGAAGAGTGAACTTCGAAAACGTAATGCTTCTACTCCTTAATCATTTATAACTATGAATTGATATATTTTTGGGAGAATAGTAAATGGGTTTGATAGAGAGAACCATAAGAACTAGGGCTTTGGATTGTTGTAAACATTTGGGTGATGAGAAATGTTGTTAGTTACATCTATTTGGGATTGTAGAATCACCTAGAAGTAGTAGAATGGGAACTTGGTGAAGAAAAGACCAATTACTAAGGTCGATGAGGCTTTACACCCATAAGGTGTTTGATAAAATTCCTAAGTTACTAAAATAGGAACATTAGTGCTAATATTGGTTCATTTGAGACATCAACCCTTTTCACGATTTCACCCACAATACCACCGTGTTCTTACACGGAGTCCGATATCGGCCCGATCGGCTAGGCCATCTCATTTGAGACATTACCTTATTCTGTCAATTACCTCACATCGTACTCCTTTCATATACTTTCGATTCATTAGCACTCGTGATTGCGATTACAAAGTCATTCTTGGCACTTGGCCGTATTTCATAGTTCCATACCCCTTTTACACCTTCAATATCATTATCATTTTCAAAAACAAATAAGTGTTTCCATTCAAGACATGAAATTCACATATGAGCAAACATGGGAATCTTAGGTACATAGAGGCTTTTCCTACAATCTGGCATAACAACCTTTATTTTAATCTTGACATGAAGTCTTAACATTTCTAACACATATTCCACATTTTTGAACACATCCTCAAACAACAAGATAACATGATGCGGCATTTAGAATTAAAAATTGAAATTACATCTTCCAACACAAACACATTAGAAATCGCCAATTCTATAATGATCAAGGGCTTAATCCAATTACATGAACAACGTGGGGTTCGATTGTAAGAAGAATGGGGTATAGCGAACATACCTCAATTGAGCTTCTTAAAACTCCAAGATGTTCCGAAATATTAGCAACTTCAATCTATTTAAGCAATATAAGAAAATTGAACAAAAATTAGGAAGATGAACATAATTCTAGCTCACTTGAGCATTCTATCTAACACTATGTGTGCATTAAGGTTCCATGTCCCTTTCATGAAAGACTTCACCAACCCACACTCCATTCTTTTCTATCTTTATGTCACAACCTCCCCCAATACATTAGGAACACATTCATGCAAAGTAAGCACCCCCATCCCCAAGCATTACCCTACAAATGGCCCATTCTAGTCACATTTTGAAATTAAGAGTTTGGGTGATAGAACTTACTTCTTAGGAAGAAGACCTAGGTTACTCTCTTGATAATCTTCAAGGTTTAAGTGAGAATTGAAGAGCAATTGATGAAGATCACTTCTCCCCCTAGGACCCTCTATCTCACTCTAAAAATATCAGAAAATATGCTCAAAATGGTCCAAGGTAGGTGTTTTAACGGAATAGGGTCGGGTTTAAAAACCCCCAAAATGAAGCTCTGGAATAGGTTCTGCGGTCGCATATGCGACCTCATATTGTTTATACAGTCCGCAAAATGACCGCGAAAATGGGTGCCAGAACTGGAAGGTAACTGACCTGGTGTACGGTCACTATGCGGCCCGCAGACATGTTCTACGGTCGCATAATGCACTGCAGAACGATTCTGCGGTTGCATAGTGCGCCGCTGAACTTCCCTCCGAAAAATCCCAAGGCGGGATATGCGACAAGAATGCAGCCCGTGAAACGGTTATGCGATCGCATAATGGCTGCGAAATTGGACATAAAAAATGCACCAGAAATCTGCCCCACTCTGCGACCAGTACGCGGTCCGCAGAGTGGTTCTGCGGCTGCAGAATGGGCCGTAGAAATATGTACTTCTACCAAATATTTCCTTTCAAATCCCAGCGCACTGTTCAATCCAAAAAGTTCGAACCGCGGCGAGCTTGAGAGGCCGCGATGAATTTCTACTATTATTAACCTCTACGCCTACTTTGGCATCATGGAATCCGAATGTTTAGGAAATATTTTATGTGGCCTTACATAATCCTCCACTTAAGATCATTCGTCTTCAAATGAGGGTCATGGTTCACTATTAGCACCTTATGTAACTCAGTTGTTTCTCATACCCCACACCAGCAACCCCAAATTTAACTAACTCCCCAAATTTTGAAATATTTCGCCAGAGTTTCCTTTGTAACTAGGCCTATCCAAATGTCAGAGAGCCCCATAAACATATCTTACAAACATATGCACAACCCAATGAAGTAACAAACTCATAACAGTACCAACTGTGAACTTATGTAAGCACATATAATAAAAATGAACACCTTTACATTAACTGAACTAGTGATACAAAATTCATAGGCGGCAGGTTCATAAAAAGAAAGGATTACATAGCTATTCAAACAAGTAAGGATATTTATTCTTCATTTCTTCCTTGGCCTCCCACGTGGCCTCTTCAACCTGTTAGTTTCGCCATAACACTTTTATGGAGGCAATTTCTTTATTCCTCAACTTTCAGACTTAACCTCAACGCCTGTTTTGGCATCAGACTAGTTTTTAGGAAATATTTTATGGGGCCTTACACGAGGTGTGGATCGTACTATAGCTAGGGAAACGCATGTGGAGCAGGTTTCAGATACTGTTGAGCTAGTGGGACAAGCTCAGGCACCGGCGTTGCCAATCATTATTCTTGGCCTTCAGGAGGCCTTAGCCCAAATTTTGACTGTGTGCACGAACCTGGCTCAGACACTATGTTTTCCAGTTACATTAGCTACCTCGCAGGCTGGGTGAGGTGCCCAGACTCCCGCCACCCGTACTCTAGAGAAGCTATCCCAAGGTCATCAGACACCAGGAATGTTACCTATTCAGCGGCTTGATACTGCTCGAGTCGAGGTTGCTCCAACTTTGATCAACGAAGAGCATAAGAGGCTTGAGTGGTTTGGGAGGCTTAAAGTGCCAGATTTATCTGAGGAGAGTCAAACGATGCTCAAGATATTCTAGATGTGTCAGTGGATTTTTTTCACAGTGGGTATTTTGGAGACTAGTGGAGTTGCATTTACCACTAATTAGTTGACAGGGGTAGCCTACAGATGGTGGAAGTCTTATGAGTTGAGCAGGCCAGTTGGTGCAGCTCCACTTTCATGACATGAGTTCTCAGTTTTCTTTTTAAAGAAGTTTTTCCCACAAACTCACAGAGAGGAGTTGGTTAGATATTTTGAGCAGCTACTCCAGGGGGACATGACTTTGACTTAGTATGAGATGAGATTTGTGGATCTGGCTCGTCATGCTATATGGTTGGTTTCCACTTAGAGAGAGAGGATCAGGAGGTTCATTGATGTCCTCGACTATTGTCCATGTTACAGTTTGGCTCGAGAGTCAGACAAATGCTAGGTTTGACCAGGTGGTCAAGATTGTCAGGCGCTTGGCAAAGGTTCGCAGGCTTGAGCGCTAGGAGGGGAAATGCACGAGCCCCGTGGTTTCACTAGTTTTAGTGGTACCTCGTATGGAAGTCATTCACATCATAGAAAAGTTCGTCCTTTTAGGCCCGCTCAAATGGCTCATCAGGTTCCTCGTGGTTCATCAGCTAGCCATCGTTCCTACAACACTCGTCCAGCTCAGTCATCCTTCTGTTCCTTTCCTGCTCAAAGCTCGTACCATGCTCCATCAGTTCAGGTTTCACTAGTACCAGATTCTTCTAGTGGTTATTCTAGTTCCCGTGGTCCGATTCATGCCCTACAATCATTCCCAGTTCTAGGTTTCCATGATTGTGGATAGTTGGTACATTCGAAAAAGTATTACCCCCATCATTACATAGGTCTAATGCAGTAGGGAGGTCAGACTATGACTCTTGCACCAGTTGCTACATCACCCGCCCAGCTAGCTCTAGGCAGAGGTCGTGTGGGTCGAGTTTTCCCCAGAGGGGAGGTAATTCAGGTGGTGTTTAGGATCATTTCTATGCATTTCCTTCCAGATCAGAGGTAGTTACTTCTGATATAGTGATCACAGGTATTGTTTTAGTGTGCTACAGGGATACTTTAGTATTAATTCATCCTGGTTCCACTTATTAATATATGTCATCATACTTTGCTCGATATTTGGTTATGCCTCGTGATTCTTTAACTATGTTTGATCATGTATCTACGCTGGTGGGGGATTCTATTATTGTGGACCGTGTATATCGGTCTTGTGAGGTGACTATTAGGGGATATGAAATGAGAGTTGATCTTTTATTGCTTAGCATGGTTGATTTTGTGCATGGACTGGTTGTCGCCATATATCTCTATCCTTGATTGTAACGGTAGGACCGTGACATTAGCGATGTTGGGGGTGCTGAGGTTGGAGTGAAGAGGGTAATTTCACATTAGAAAGCTCAGCGAATGGTTGAGAAGGGATGTTTGGCGTACTTGGCCTTTGTGATGGACGTTAGTCCTGATACTCCTATCGTCAATTTAGTTCCGATAGGGATGGATTTTCCAGATGTGATTCCAGCTGTTCTGTCGGGTATGTCACCCAACGGGCAAATTGATTTTGGTATTGACTTGGTACCGGGACTTAGCCCATCTCTATTTCACTGTACCGCATGGAACCTATAGAGTTGAAGGAGTTGAAGGAAAAGTTGCAGGAACTACTAGAGAAGGGCTTCATCAGGCATAGTGTGTCACCTTGGGGTGCACCGGTTCCATTTGTGAGGATGAAGGATGGTACTATGAGTATGTGTATTTACTACAAGTGGCTGAACAAGGTTACAATTAACAACATGTACCCACAACAATGCATTGATGACTTATTTGATCATCTTGAGGGTGATAGAGTGGTCTCGAATATTGATTTGAGGTCGGGTTACCATTATTTGAAGATCTAGGATTTGGATATTCCGAAGACAACACTCAGTACTTGTTATGGTCACTATGAGTTTCTGGTGATGTGTTTTACGCTGACTAATGCCCCAACAACCTTTATGCACTTGACAAACATTATGTTCTAGCCATATCTTGATTATTTCATCATGGTATTCATTGATGATATATTGGTGTACTCACGCAGCTAGGTGGATCATGAGGATCGTACTCCAGACATTGAGGGAGAATAAGCTATATGCTCAATTTTCTAAGTGTGAGTTTTAGCTCGATTTAATGGTGTTCTTGGGGCACATGGTGTCTAGTGAGGGGATTAAGGTGGATCCGAAGAATATTGAGCAGTTTAGAGTTGGTCTAGACCATCTTCAGGCCCAGAGATTTGGAGCTTCTCGGATTTTACAGGTTATTATCGTCGTTTTGTGGAGTGTTTCTCGTCCATTGCTACATCTTTGACTAGATTGACCTAGAAAGGTGCTCCTTTTAGTTGGTTCGATGAGTGTGAGGTGAGCTCTTAGAAGCTCAAGACTATATGAACTACAGCCCCAGTATTGTTGTTGCCTACAGGTTCGGGATTTTACACTGTACATTGTGATACGTCGCCTATTGGGCTTGGAACGGTGTTGATGTAGGACGGTAGGGTGATTACCTATGTGTCTCAACAATTGAACGTTTATGAGAAGAACTACTATGTGCATAGAGTTAGCAGCCATTGCTCATGCATAATGATTAAAAGGCACTATCTATACGTCGTTCCATGTGAGGTCTATACCGACCATCAAAGTCTTTAGCTCATGTTCAAGAAAAAGGATCATAATTTGCTGCAACGAAGATGGTTACCATTGCTGAAAGACTATGATATCACCATATTATATCATCTGAGGAAGGCTGAGAGTATAGGCTGCATGGCATATTTACCAGTAGCAGAGAGGCCACTAACCACGGATGTTCGGGCTTTTGCCAATCTGTTTGTGAGATTTATTGTTTCGGAGCCTAGCCGCATTCTTGCTTGCGTTGTGGCAGTCAGTCCTTAGAGAGTATCCAGGCCTGCCAGTTGGATGATCATCACTTATTGGTATTGAAAGAGATAGTGCAATGAGGTGGTGCTAAGGAGGTTGTGATAAGTGATGGTGTTATGCAGCTTCAAGGCCAGATTTTAGTTCCAATTGTTGATGTGTTGAGAGTTTTGATCCTTAAGAAGGCTCACAACTTGCATTATTCCATTCAACCAGGTGTCACGAAGCTGTACCGTAACTTGAAACAATACTATTAGTGGAGGAGAATGAATAAAGATATTGATAATTATATATCTCGGTTTTTGAATTGCTAACAGGTGAATTATGAGCATCAGAAACTGGGATGGTTGACTTAGAGATTGGAGATACCAGAGTGGTAGTGGGAGCGCATCACAATGGATTTTGTGATAGGCTTACCACGGACCTTGAAGAAATAGGATGTAGTTTGGGTTAGTATGAACTGGTTGACTAAGTCCATACACTTCATTCTGGTGATGACTTCCTATTCTTCAGAGTCGTTGGCTCAGATTTACATTTGTGAGATTGTTCAGCATCATGGAGTGTCCGTGTCTATCATTTCATATTGAGGCACTCAGTTCATATTGCAGCTTTGGGGAGCGGTGCAGCGAGATTTGGAAACACAGGTAGAGCTGAGTACAATATTTCATCCCCAAAAGGACGGGTAGTCTAAGTGCACTATTCAGATATTGGAGGACATGTTACGTGCATTTGTTATCGATTTTGGAGCTTCGTGGAATTTGTTTCTTCCATTAGCAGAGTTCACCTACAACAATAGCTTTTAATCGAGTTTTCAAATGGCTCCTTATGAGACCTTATATGGGAGGAGATGTTGTTCTCCGATTGGTTGGTTTGAGCCTAGGGAGGCTAAACTATTTGGCACTGATTTGGTCTGAGATTCCTTAGAGATAGTGAAGGTGTTTCAGGAGCATATTCGTACAACACAGTCCAAGTAGAAGAGTTATGCTGACAAAAATGTTCATGATGTTGCATATATGGTGGGTGAGAAGGTTCTGCTCAGAGTATTGCCCATGAAGGGTGTGATGAGATTCGGGAAGAAGGGAAAGTTGAGTCCTAGGTATATTGGCCCTTTTGAGGTTATTGAGAGAGTTAGAGAGGTGGCCCACAGACTAAACTTGCCACCTAGTCTATCGAGTGTTCACCCAGTATATCTTGTTTCTATGTTCCAAAGTATTATGGTGATCCGTCACATGTTTTGTTCTTTATCACAGTGCAGTTAGATGGGGATTTCACTTATGATGTGTAGTTGGTGACCATTATGGATCGGTAGGTTCGAAAGTTGAGGGCAATGAATATAACGTCAGTGAAGGTGCAATGGAGATGTCAGCCGGTAGAGGAGGCTACATGGGAGACCGAGGAGGAGATGCTTATCGGATAACCTCACCTTTTTGAGACTCCAGGTATGATTCTAGACCCGTTTGAGGATGAACGTTTGTTTAAGATCGGGAGAATGTAATGATCCGGCTAGTCATTTTGTGTATTGTAACCCCGTTCCCCTGTCTATTTCCTCTTCAATGTTCATTTGTGGTTATGTGATTTTCGGGGGTAGTTAGTTTGGTTTCGAGAAGGTCCTGGAGTGAATTGGGAAACATAGTCTCAAAGTTAGAAGCTTAAGTTGAAAGAGTTACCGAAGTTTGACTTTTGTGTAAACGACCACAGAATGGTGTTTTAATGATTCCAATAACTTTGTATGATTATTTTGGACTTAGCCTTACGTCCGGATTTGGATTTGGAGGTTTGTAGGTTGGTTTGGTTCTTTCTGGTGAAAGTTGGATAGTTGAAGGTTTGGAAGGTTGATAAGTTTGACTGAGAATTGACTTTGTCGATATCGGTCTCGGATTTTAGTTCCAGGAGTTGGAATATGTCGTTTATGTTATTTGGAACTTGCATGCCAAAAATAGGGGTCATTCCGAGTTGGCTTGATGTGTTACGGCAAGCGTTTTTGATGCTGGAAGTTCATTAGGCTGGAATTGGGTGCGATTCATAGTTTTGATGTTGTTTTGTGTGATTTGAGGCCTCACGTAGGTTCATGATACGTTTTGGGATAGGTTTCAGTGATTGGATAGGTCCCGGAGGTCTCTGGTGTATTTTAGATGAGTTCAGACCATTTATTCATGTTTGGCATAGCTAATATCTGATGTTTGGTTTTCTCGATCGCAATCGCGAGGAGTAAGCCGCGATATCGTAGAGTATTATGGATGACAAGCAAAATGTATTTCACGTTCACAAAGTGGTAACGCATTCGCAAAGAATTGGATGGCACTGATCATCGTGATCGCGATTGGAAGATCGTGTTCTTGTAGAAGGGTCAGTTCAGCTGGGGTGTCAGGTGGTAAGCCTTCGCGACCACGATGTTGTTTCCGCGTTCGCGTAGTTTAGGAGCGTGTTGTGCTTCACATTCACGACAATTGTCTCGTATTCACGTAGAGTCTTTTGGAGGAGCTGGAAGTTTGTTCTTTGTGATCACGAAGATGGGTCCGCGATCACGAAGGGTAAGCCTAGGAAGACTATTTAACATCTCTGTTTCGAGGGTTTGGTCATTATATCAAACTTTGAGCGAGAGAGCTTGATTTTAGGCGATTTTGGAGGTGATTTCCACGATCTGGATTGGGGTAACTAGGTTTCACTCGGATTTGTTTATATTGCATGATTCCATCCTTGTTTTTAGCATTTAATTGGTGAATTAAAATGAAGAAATTGGGGATTTTGGAAATAACTTTCCTAAAGTGAAAATTTAGGATTTGAAGGTCGATTTGAGGTCAGAGCTAGATAAAATTTGTATGGCTGAACTCGTAATTGAATTGGTGTTCTAGAATTATGAGTTTGACCGGGTTTCGAGGTGCAAGCCCGGAGTTGACTTTTTGATTTTGATAAAGATCAAAGCTTTATTATTTGAAGTTGTTTCCTACGACATTATTTGATGATATTAAGTTGTTTATTACTAGATGTGATTATTCTTGATATATCCACAATGATGTTGTTGATTTGACATGTATATTTGACATATAGGCATAGAGATATACTTTTATCATGCTAGCTGCTAAATGAAATGTTCTATCGCTGTTGGGTTTTAATTGTTATATATGGAAAGCATGCATATTTTCCTGATATCATTGAGCTACATGCTTACACTATTTTCCTTTATATCTGAGAAGTTATTAGTTATTAATATTGCTCTCTGATTATTTCTTCTGAGTTTGTCAGTGCTTTCAACCTAAGATTAGTTTTGTTACTTATTGAGTACATGGAGTCGGTTTTACTCATACCACATGCAACATTTCGTGTGCAGATCCAAGTACTTTCGGACTAGGTGAACTCTAGAGTTTGTTGCTACCAGCATCCGGGAGACGACGGGGCAGCTGATATGTTATCAACAGACCTTGAAGTTCTCATTCATTATTTCTACTATTACTGTTCTACTATTCCNTCTGAGTTTGTCAGTGCTTTCAACCTAAGGTTAGTTTTGTTACTTATTGAGTACATGGGGTCGGTTTTACTCATACCACATGCAATATTTCGTGTGCAGATCCAAGTACTTCCGAACTAGATGAACTCTAGAGTTGGTTGCTACCAGCATCCGGGAGACGACGGGGTAGCTGATATGTTATCAACAGACCTTGAAGTTCTCATTCATTATTTCTACAATTACTGTTCTACTATTCCGACATTTGTATTGAGAATTTGGCCTTGTATTTGATGCTTAGTAGTGCTCGTGTACTCGTTCACACCAGATCTTTGGGAAGGTTGTAACTGTCTTGTAGTTGCTTTCATCAGTTATTTCAGAATATTTCAACTGTTGAGTTTATTAAATCTCGTTTATTCGAACTTGTTGTAATTGTGTGACTTTTGGATTGCCTAGCAAATAGTGTTAGGCGTCGTCGCGACTGTGAACAATTAATTTTTAACTGCACCCAAATTCTATACTAGTTTAGTGTAAATATTTATTTTAGGTCTAATTTTTATATTTTAAACTTTTATCTTACTTTTAATAGGTTTTATTTAAGAAAATTAAAAACTACGAAAAATATTCACATTCTTAGAGTATAAGTTTTGTTCTTATTTTTATATAGAAGAAAATTCTTCTAATTTTAAATGTAAATTATAGTATTTTTCTTAGTATAATTTAAACTATAGTGTAAATATTTAGTTTTCTTATGTATATAATATCTAAGTATAAAAGTAGCTGACTAATATTTTTAGCTATGCATTTTACTTTTTCTTTTATTCATTTCAAAAAACAAAGAGAGTAAAAGTTATTTTTTAAAAAAGGCAACTAACGAGAAGAACAAAAAAGTAACAAAATAAAAAATACAAAAGTTTCTCCTACTAACTACCTAAACACTCACCCCATAACTCCCACTCTCTCACGTCTAGCACACACCCTCATATATTTTGTCACCTCAATCCCATGTAAATCAGCTCGTTTGCACATTATCAGGTAACCACCAAAAGTTTCTTTATAAAAGAGGAGGACACATTTTGAACAAGGGGGGTCAAATTTTTGAAAAAGAGAAAATTTTGAACAGGAGAGGAAAACGAAAATTGAGAGAAAAGGAAGAAAGTCATCGTTGATTTCCATTTCCTAAATTGAAGTTCTTCTCTTCTCGGTACACAACAAAAGGTTAGAAATCCATCAATAAAAGATTCTTTCTTTTTAATCTATTTTTTTCTTTAAGGATTCTATTTTGGTTTAGTTTTATCTAAATGTTTCATTATTTTCTCATTTGTTTTATTTCTGTTTGTTTGTTTAAAATTAGTTTTTTAAGTAGTTAGAGTTTGTTCTTAAGTGTTAAAGTCACGTAGGGATTAAAGTTTAGATCTTTAATTGAAAAGAATATACTTTGGTTTACAACTTTACTCAGTTACTGTAGTTTGGATGACTCTATATATTTTATTCTTTTTTTTTACCTTGCCTCAAAATTAAAAGTTAAAATTTATTTATATCTAATTTTTCAGCATGTCCTATTCACTGTTGCGAGGCTAAGATATTATTTCCTAGCTTTTGTTTTGGTGTTAAAATGACGTTATTGCTAAATAAGTAAGAGTGTTTAATCAATAGAATTATGTATGATGTTGTGTTATTCATTAATAAGTAGTTTCTGAGGCTTTAAATTAAGTTGACCATGAGTTTTTTATTGACCATTAATTTACGGCAGTATCACCTTTCAAAAAGATAATTTTATTTCCCTTCAAAAATGTATGTAAGATCCTTGTATCATGTTTTGGATTTAGATTTTATTTGAATCTTACTTTATGCGTTGTTTGGAATATTTTTCTTTGTTTGTAAGACTCACAAGAGAAGTGGGTGACATTTCCATTGATTAGTTTTACGATCTTTCTTTTAGTGTGATTAATAGTGAATATCTATATTTGGTTTTATTTGTGATTTGATTTATTATTTTTAATATTCTTTTATTTTAGCATGTTTGGATTCTGATTTGGAGCTGATAGAGACAAAATAAATGGTATACTCTAAATACGCTAGAAAACTTTTAGATGCACTTTAAATATTAGCTCATGTATTCATACCCGAACCTTGGATAGATACGCTCAAGTAATAAAAGGGTCATGTGTGCATTCCCGCGTCTCGATGCCATTAAATTTAAAATAATTATGTTTTAACCATGTGTACATTCCCTACCTTGGTTTAAC
Organism: Nicotiana otophora; assembly: GCA_000715115.1. Taxonomy (NCBI): domain Eukaryota; kingdom Viridiplantae; phylum Streptophyta; class Magnoliopsida; order Solanales; family Solanaceae; genus Nicotiana; species Nicotiana otophora. The sequence goes on along the minus strand of AWOL01S0010820.1, from coordinate 63,603 downwards.
ATCTAACTTCAAAGAAATACCTCGTGTGCGTATTGCATCTGGGTCCAAATAATTAATAAAAAGCAATAATTAATTAAGCGGTAATAAATAAGCCATAATCAATAAAATACAAGAATAGCTAAAAATTGATTGAAGCCTTACATTAGTCAATAAAGCGACAGTGCTAGAACCACGAGACTCGAGGGGTGCCTTACACCTTCCCCTCAGTCAACATAATTCCTTACTCAGTCTTCTATTTTCGTAGACCATAAATTAGGAGTCAAATCTTCCTTTTGATAAGGGATTCAATAAAAGGTGACTTGGAACACCAAAACTCCATTCCATGTGGCGACTCTAAATAATAAATAATCCCTTTTGAAAATATCACTTTAATTGGAAAAACTTTTCTAACTCACCCTCGTAATAAGGGTTGTGTGGGGGGGAAAACGAGGTGTGACAGCGACTCCAGTGGGAGTTGGGTCCTGATACACGCGCGCACACACCCCCCCTCCCCCATTGCGTCATGCAACCCGATCCACATATATACATGTATGCAACAAACAACTACGGCATATCTCACAACGTACATAAAAAGGAACCAAAACATATAAATTCTCTAAGACAAACCAATAAAAATTAAAAGGGAAATATAATGCAAGTAAAGACAAATGAACAAGTAAAAGCACGAGACAAGTAATATTATCTATGTAATAATATGTTGAGCAGAGAACAAGTAAGAGCGGACAATAAATAAAGGTATGGATACATCGAACATGTAGCAAATAGATGCATGTAACAAGTAAAGAAAAATAATTTACAAGTAAAGCATGAAACAGGTAATAACTTGTAATATAAAATGGCATAATATAACTGAAAATAGGTAATTCAATGGTTGTCTCTGCATTCTTAAATCCATGCCGATAGATATACACTCGCCACCTTCCATATATGTTGTCCCCACACATAAAGCAAGTAGCAAATGGACCAATCAAGTTCTAGTTTTGTCAAGACAAGGTTAACACCTTTTTCCTGAAACAAGTCAACAATCCAATATGATTGTTCCTTTGGAACAAGTCTCCAGACCAATCGAATCTAGTCAAATATCTCAAATACATCAAAACGAGCTTTAGAAACTACCCACGACTAAAAATGGTTCAATCCTTAACTAATTTGAATTTTTTTTTTAAAAAGTCAACCCAGGCCCAAGTGATCGAAATGCGAGATTTGGACAAAATCCTGATTACCCATTAACTTCCGAGCCCGGATATGTGATTTATTTTCAAAATTTGACTTCAATTTGTTGTATAAATCTCAATTTTATAATATTACTAAATACTACCCAAAACCCCTAATTGCTATGTTGAAATTCATAGATTTGATAATAAATTTCATGAAAAGGTAATTGATATATATTGAAAACAAGTTAAAGTTGCTCATCAATAAATTTGGGAAGAATGTCCTCTTTAACAATAGCCTATATGGAGATTAGGGTTGAAAAATGGTGTAAAGTGAGCTAAGTCCTGAAATTCCCATCTTTTACACAACTTGAGATATCGCAATTGCGAACTCTTGTTCTCAATTGCAACCATCGCAAAAGCGAACCACTGATTACAAATGTGATCAGTGTCCCAGCCACACTCTTGTTGCAGATGCGAGATTTCCTTTGCATTTGCTATGACCCTCCAGCTCGTAAATGCGGGCAAGGCTTGGCAAAAGCGAAGCAACACCCAGTCTTCTAGTGTTGAAAATATGATGCCTAGATCGCAAATTCGACATTTCCCTAGTTTGCAAATGCGGTCTTTTCTACACAAAAGTAAAGTCTAAGCCCCTAATCCCCCTTCATATTTAGGATCCTGACATCACAAATTCAAGGCTTTCAATTGCGATCAGGTCCTCACAAATTCAAGTCCTGTAGAACCTGCAGATCAAAAACAGAAAATTTTTGCATCAACTATCCAAACCGTCCAAAACACATCTGAAGCTCATCCGAGCCCCTCGGGCTCCAATCTGAATATTTACAAAAGTGTAATAACATCATAAAAACCCTCTAGCTATGTAAAATCATTAAAATAATATCAAATATGAAGAATTTATCATCAAACCACAAGATTTTCAACTTTGTAACTCAATTTTCCAATTTTTGGCTCAATGCGTCGAAATAACCTCGGGTCACCCGGGAGCCCAACAAACATGCATACAAGTCTAAAAACATCATACAAACCTCTCGAAGTAGTTAGAATACCTATATGAGGTCGTTTGCATAAAATATTCACAATGGTCAACTCTAGTTGTTTTAAAGCCAAAAATAACCTTTTCTTTAAATTTAACATATAAACTTCCCGAAAAATGACACGGACCACACATGCAAGTCATATATCAGCAAATAAAGCAACGGGAGGTCTCAAAACATAGAAAAGGGAGCTATAACTCAAAGCGACCTATATGGTCGTCACATTCTCCCCCTCTAAAAGAAACGTTCGTCCTCCAACGGACATAGAAATATACCTTGATCTGTAAAAAGGTGCGGGTATCTATCCCTCATATCTCACTCCCACTCCCACATAGCTTCCGTAATCTCCTGACCCCTACAATTCACTTTCATAGAAGGAAAACTATTAGATCTCATCATTCAAACCTGCCAGTCTAGAATAGCCATCGGCTCTTCTTCGTAGGTCAAACTCTCATCAAGTTGCACTGTGCTGACGTCCAAAACTTGTGACATATCCTCATGGTAATTTCAAAGATTAGAACCAAAAATACCAGATGTATCCCTTCTAGGCTAGGAGGCAATGGGAGCCTATAAGAAACTTTACCTACTCTCTCCAAGATCTCAAACGGGATGATAAACCTCGGGCTCAATTTTCCCTTATTCCCAAATTGCATCATGCCCTTCATAGGCGACACTCACAGAAGAACCTTCTCACCCTCCATGTATGCCACATCTCGAACGTTCTAGTCCACATAACTCTTTTGTTTGGACTGAGCTGTACGAAGTCGCTCCTGAATAACCTTAACTTTTTCCAAGCATCACGAACCAAATTTATGCCCAAAAATCTACCCTCACAGGGCTGAAACCAACCTACCAGAGAATAACGTCGCCTCCCATGTTTATGACTTTGATTTATGAGATGATGATATTATTTATGTGTGCTTGTGAGATTTATGAACTGATGTGAGGTAATAGTGACATTAATTATTAGCGATACTCGCTAATAACCTGATCAGTTCATAAATCTCACAAGTGCACAACAATAATATTATCATGTCATAAATCATAGTGATAAATCTCGTCCTAATCTCCATCTAAAACATAAACATTCATCCTCGAACGGAAAAAGAAATGTATCGGGACTAGTTAAAAGGGTTAGTATCTACTCTTCATATCGGACTTGGACTCTCATGTAGCCTCCTCAATCAGCTGACCCCTCCATGTACTTTCACATAAAGAAAAGTATTAGATCTCAACTTTCGAACCTACCGGTCTAAAATAGCCACCAGCTCTTCCTCGTAGGTCATATTCTCATCAAGCTCCAGCGTGCTAAAGTCCAAAACATATGACCTATCCTCATGGTCCTTCAGAAGCATAGAAACGTGAAATACCGGATGAACCCCTGGTAAGCTAGGAGGCAATGCAAGCTTATAAGCAACCTATCTAGCCCTCTACAAGATGTCAAACAGGCAAATAAACCTCGGGCTCAACTTTCCCTTCTTCACAAATCACATCAAGCCCTTCATAGCCAACATTCAAAGAAGAAGCTTCTCACCTTCCATGTAAGCCACATCTCAAAACTTCTGGTCCGCGTAGCTCTTTTGCCAGGACTGGGCTGTACGTTATTGGGACTAAGCTATACGAAGTCCCTCCTGAATCACCTTAACCTTTTCCCAAGCTTCACAGACCAAATCTCTGCCCAACAATTAGCCTCACCGGGCTCAAACCAGCCAACCGTAGAACGACATTGCCTCCCCGTATAAGGCCTCATACGGAGCCATCTAGATGCTGGACTAATAACAGTTCTTGTTGGCAAACTCCACTAGAGGTAAGAACTGGTCCCACTGACCTTTGAAATCCATAGAGCATGCTAGCAATATATCCTCCAATATCTGAAAGTACGCTCAAATTATGCATTCGTCTAATGATGAAACACGTTACTCAGCTCGGCCTGCATGCCCAACTCACGCTGCATATCTCTCCAAAAGTGTGATGTGAACTGCATGCCCCATTCATACATAATGAAATGGGCATAACCCTTCAGGCGGAAAATCTCCCAGATGTAAATCTGAGCCAACCGCTCTGAAGAATAGGATGTCATCACCAGAATAAAGTGTGTGGACTTAGTCAACCGGACAACCCACCCGGTTTCTAATGCTCATATTTTATCTGTTGACATTCAATAACCGAGAGACATGACCAACAATATGTTTCTTCATATTTTGCCACCAGTAGTGATTCTTCAAATCACGGTACATCTTCGTGACACCTGGTGAATGTTATACCATGAAGAGCCTTCTCAAGGATCAACTCTCTCAACCCATTAACATTCAGACACCAACACAGCCCTGAAGCTGCATAACATGTCATAATCAAAATCTACCAACCGGTTGTGATGGTGCCTAACTTACATTCTAGAGAAGCCAAATATAGTAAGAGTTGTACTAGATAACAGAAATAACGAGAATAATATAGGTCTAAAGCCAATAACACAAAATAACTGTGCCGATACATAACAAATCTCCAAGAAATGGTAAACACTGAGTCATGAGCTATAAAATAGATATACAAGTCTAGAATACCAAAATAACAATACTATCTGAAAGAAATACAACAATACTAAAATGAAAAGAGTTTCCAAGGTCTGCGGTTGAAATGTAGCTCTACATCATCTATTTGTAACTCTTCGCAACAAAACATAACTACCCATGTTGCGGGCCAACACCTGGATTTGCACAATTAAGTGTAGAGTGTAGTATGAGTACAACCGATCCCATGTACTCAACAAGTGTCATAACTAACCTTGGTGAGGTAATAAATACAAGAATTATTAATAAAACTTGCTAATAACCCGTACAGTTCATAAATCTTACAAGTATATAAAAATAACATCATCAAGTCATAAATCAGAGTGAGCCTCATTGGTGCACAAAAAAGCGAACATGCTCTATTTCAGTTAAAGATCCAGCATATAGAGAAGATATGCAAAAGTAAGGCATGTATACGTTCCTGATATAGCATATAGAGAAGATATGTGAATAAAACATTTATACATCCAAGGAAATTGCAAATTGAGAAATATTAAATAACCAAAACACACAATGGCCAGTTTTCCTCTTATTGCGTGTACACCATCAAGAGAGAAACATGAGAGGGTGACCATTAGGGGATGGATCCTTATTCACACACTGCACGGACAACTCATATGCTAACATAACTCAGGTCCGCAGAGATAACTCACGTGTTATCAACCCAGTCCATATCACACATAAAGCACATACAAAGATACATGTACATGAACAATGTATATCAATTTACATATTCATGGACTGATATAAGTGACATGCTATAGTATAGGAATGTCCGAAGTGGGCTACCACAGTTGTAGTCAGGTGATTACGCCACAAGAATAGCTGCTAGAGAGGTGTTCAGAGAGTTCGTGAAATTTCCTTGGTCAAAAATAGCCAAAAATGAGGCGTCCAACCCCGTTAAAATGTTCAAGGGTCGTCCACCACCTAACTGGGTTCCATTGGGAGCTGCTAGTGCAGTTTCGCAAAAATATGAATATCTCTATACTCTGATGTCATATAGACACACGGTCTAATGTGTTAGAAACTAGACTCATAAATATTCAATTTGTTAGGTGGAGAATCCCGTAATTCCTTGTATATTGGGATAAGAGATCTGCTACATTTGACATAACTTTCAGTACATGTAAGAATGTAACTTGTGATGAACTTTGCCAACATTTGTTCCACAAATCGCTTAGCTTCAAAACATAACACAAGACCATCATATGTATAAAATAAATCAAAACATAATCTCTTTATCATGTTAATAACCCTAGTCTCACCCCAAAAGTACATGTTATAACAATCCCAACTTGTCGACTTTCGACGAAACTTATTTTCTTCTATTCATTTAGCTTCTAAGACTTCCAACCCTCTTTGTACTTGTTATTCATGATCTTAAATATTTGTAACCTCCAAGGTAACATGATTAACTTACTTTATGTTCTTTCAAATATAATCTCATTTTTGAGCTTACATCAATTGTCTTACGATGTACTCTCACGTATGAAAACATGGGGTGTAACATCATTACCCCCTTTGGAACATTCATCTTTGAATGTTGACTTATGCGCTTATCAGTTTCATAACCTATAACTCTTATGAATACTTTAGTACTGTCCTTGCCATCTATGCAACTGTTCTGTGACTAAATCCGAAGGCCAAGGCATTTCCCCCTTTAGGCCTCTTTCTCATACCATGCCTTGTGGTCGGAATTCATCCAATCTAGTAACTATTGTTACCTTCTATCATGCAGCCTGTATGACTTTGTCCTTGTATGTGCGACTATGTGACCCTTCTCTTGTTTTTCCTCTAGCCTTTAGCCAATATCTAGGACGCAGTTTGTTAACATGTATAGAACTATGACAAGCTATCCTTCTAGGCATCTATAGGTGTACTGAAGTCCTTTGCTTGGTACTTTTGTCAAACTTACGACTATTTCTATATCTTGTTTCATACCCTCGGTTATCTATGCTCGTGGTTTTACTATATCTATGTAGGTTATACTATACCATAACACTTGCTTCAGTTTATTATTACCGAGATCTACTGCCCAACTATAGGTTTCTCTTTCTTAGCTTATCCTATATGTAAAAATCTATAGTCCTCTAATGCTTCCTCATCACTGTTCATCGTAAGACTGATGGCCTAATCTTATCTCATACTTTGTAACTTTTATCCATCCATTGTTGATTCAGCTTAATGTTGATCCATAATTAACCACTGATAACTTGAAACCTCTTACGTAATACATTGTCACTAGGGTACAAGTCGAATCGGAGATTCATAGCATGCCAATGTGTTTCATCTTACAGGGGGGTATTCTAATCTTTGGAATTCATGAAATCCCTTTTTTTAAAATCATTACTCAATCAAAGGCATAAATGTCATCCTCTGATCTATCACAATTACACCCTTATTCTACTACCAGGGCAACATGTCATCCTTTCTAACTGCTCATATTCATAGACTCCCCTGAGTTCATTCAGGCTATACTGAGCTTTTTATAACATAACATCAACTCTCTTGTTTTGATGGGCTTAATCTTGAGGCCTTACCTATTCTTGTCACCTTCTCACTCATCTTTTCTAATCCTTACTCCTATATAGCTAAAACCTTGTTGCTCTACCATACTTTAGATTGCGACCTACACATATCTATTCATACTACTCGCAACCCTCCTTTAATTTGCTAGCACCATATACTACCTTCCGTGCCTTCTCAGTTGTCTTTAAATGTAAGAAATTACTTTTCCTGGTTGTTCTGCCACTTGTTGCATGGATACTTTGCTTATCTTAGTGCCCGCAAATTCTTGAATTCCTTGTAACTCATATGATTTCAAATATCACTTTTGACTTCCGTTCATTAGTCACGATATTTCTTATGGAGTGCATCCAATGTTGTAGTGAGACTGTTGTTACAAGACCATTTCTTCTTAATGTTACTATGCTTAGGTTGAAGCTTTCTTCCTTATTTCCTCTTCTAGTCTTTGCTTGTAGTACTTAGGGGAGACCCTCTGAGTCTTGTAAACCTGCGAGCTTATTACATCATATACCGAAGGGGAGGTGCCTTGGTGTATGTTGTTTGCTGATGATATGGTTCTGATTGATGAGACGATAGGAGGCGTTAACAAGAGGTTGGAGGTTTGGGGATAGACCCTCGAGTCTAATGTTTTGAAGTTTAGTAGGACTAAGACTGAATATCTGGAGTCCAAGTTCAGCGATGTGACGTGAGAAGCAGAATTGGATGTGGGGCTTGACTCATAAGTCATCTCCAAGGGAAGTAGTTTCAAATACCTTAGGTCAATTATCCAAGGGGTGGAGAGATAGATGAGGATGTCACACATCATATAGGGGTGGGGTAAATGAAATGAAGGTTATCGTCTGTAGTACTGTGTGACAAGAATGTGCCACTGAAACTTAAGGGCAAGTTCTATAGAGAGNCTTGAGTTGAGGGTCTCCTAGAAATAGCCTCTCTACCCCTTTGAGGTAGGGGTAAGGTCTAAGTACATTTTAACCTCGCAGACCCCATATGTGGGATTTTACTGGGTTGTTGTTGTTGACAAAATTTCCCCAAATGTCTCTTTAAATTCCATGGATTAGATGTTAAATCTCCTAAACGATAATGTTATGTAATAAAAAAGGATCAAAATCACTTACCCCATAGTTTGTATGAAAATGACTCTTCAAAATCGCCTTCCACCTAGTCTAGGGATAAAAAATGTGATGAATGAAGCTAAGTCCCGAAATACACTACATATAATCAGCTGCAGATGTCGCATTTGCGACAAGAGGTTCGCAAATACGACACAAGCATCGCAAATGCAAATCCTACCCCAACCCTGAGCCTATCGTGATTGCAACAACTGGTCCGCAAATGCGAACCTAGCAGGCTCGCAAGTGCGAGAAAGCAATCGCAAAAGCGGCCTGCTCCACTCCCAGCTCCCTATTACAAATGCAATCAGGGGTTCGCATATGCGAAACTGGAACCCATCGCAATTGCAATATTAGTTTCGAAATTACAAAAGTTGGTCCCCTAGTGTAACATCGCAAAAGCGAGTAGGATCTCATAAATGCAGTAATTGCAAATGCGACCATTGCCTCGCAAATGCGAGAACAAAACACCTACAAAAATCCGAACCTCTCTCAAACTATCCGGGACGCGTCCAAAACTCACCCGAGCACTCAGGGCTCCACTCCAACCATTTGCACAAGTATTTAATCATCATTCGAACTCACTTGTGTGATCAAAATACAAAAATAACGTCCAAAACCATTAATCAGACAACAAAACACACGAAAATTACAATGAAACTTAACAATTTCAGAAAGACAACATATGTCTAATTCCTATTAAACAAACTCGGAATAACACCATATTTTGCAGACATGTTCCAAATAAAAAAACGGAGTCGTACAAAGTCACAAAACCAAAATCCTATCCCGATAGACATAAAGTCAAACCATGAAAACTTAGGAAAATTCTAAACCTTCAAATTGTCAACTTTCGCCAAAAGTACCAAATCGGCCTAGAAACCTCCGAATCCAATTTCGGGCATATGCCTAAGTCCAAAATTACCATATGGCCCTATTGGAATAATAAAAACTCCGTCCCGAGGTGAAATACACAAACTTCAAGCATGCTTAACTCTTCCAACTTAAAGCTTCCTAGTTGAGAATCATTCTTCCAAATCAATCACGAACTGCCGAGGAACCAAAACAAACGATGCACACAAGTCATAACACACCATACATTTCTACGCATGACCTCAAACCACCTAACTGAATACAAATTCTCATAACGACTTGTCGGGTCAATACATTCTCCCCTACTTAAACATGTGTTAATCCTGGAATGCCCATACCCATGGCTGATCTTACTTCATCCCAATCTATATAAATCTGACAACACAATCTAACTGATGGTCATTACCTTAACATTACCTCATAACCCTTAGAACCTAATTTCCAACTTCCCAAATTAATTATGAGACATGATTCTCGCATCTATTTGTTGTATAAGTCAGTATTAAACTCCATCAAGCTGTAAGCATATCCCAAGTGTATTCAAATAATATTCCACAAAACTTAGATACACATAGCCATAGCTTTTGACCATAATAGTCATTCAAATATCAAATATTGCACCGGTATCTAACATCCTATCAATAAAAACCTTGTTCCAAATCTTCGAACTCAACAAATGATGAAAGAAACACACAAAACGCATAACCCCCTATCACATCAATTAGACATGGAGCTCTCTTGCCTGACGAGAACTAAAGCAAAAATCTAGGCTAACTAAAGACACTATAGTTCGAAACATAGCTTAATCAAATGTGATGGCACTACATTCAGGCCCAATAACCTCACCTCATCCAATACAAGCTGCTCTACCAATATGCCACACAAATCCTCCCTAGAGCCACATACCATGCAATAAGTGCACCAAACAAGCAACAAATTCGATGTACCCAATAATTGAATAGAATCAAATGGGAGAACTGCCCCGCAAGCTAAACAGATACCACCATGAAGCGCAATGCAATGAAGTCATCACACAAGGGAGAAAAACAACACAAGAGTTAAGCCCAAGGGATCATATCCCAACATAACTTTGATATGATACGTGACCCAATTGAACCACATGTACACATAGTATACGTCGAGCCTTGATGCTCACTATCAACAACCATATACATATCAACAACAAACAAGCGAAGTGTATGACATTAATCATGGAAAAATGGATAGCACAATATACCACAAATAGAAAAACCACAACTAAGGTGCAATCAACCATTCAACACACCGAGAATCATCTCGCTCGAATTTGGCCATAAGGCCCCCAACAGAATTGCATCAGGTAAAAGTAATCAACAGATCACAACCCATCATAGCATATGAGAGTAATACATGGAACATATGAGAACATGAATAAGATCCACTCCAAATGAATACACATCCATCCACAATAACTTTGTTAGATAGACAAATCCGACCTGATGTGGAATACACATTCTCGTTGGGCCCACCAGTTGCCTCCAAATCAATTCTGATCCTCCCAAAATAGGTAGATACCAATAGAAATTTTCACAATAATCGATCTATAACACATGCCTTTGAGAATCCTCTTCATATTCAAATCCCTAGAATACCAGAATTCTTTATTTCCACATAGATAAATCTGAACATCAGTATTCAATCAATCGGGCCATTAGCTTAATACATGTCAGGCATCTACAAGTCAAAGCACAATGCGCCTTTTGGAGTGCGCAACCTTCTTAGGTGGTACCAGATAATGCTAGCATTCTTCTAAACATCTGAAACCGTACATGCTATCTAGAATTTGTGACCCCATACAGGAGCAAAATCTTAACACGCAATATGTTCCTTATGCCGCTGGCAGGCATCCAGCCCAAGACGTCCTCGACACTATCAAGAACTATTCGAAACCCATCCACACAGAACTAAGCAATCAGAACTGAATTTTCCCAACTTAACCAAGTCACGCAAGCCGTCAAACCCAAGTGTATTGGTACAAAACACCAGTAAAGCATCACCACACCAAACGAACCAATTACCTTTATTACTATGCTCACCCTACACTACCAAGCTGACCAATATCTTTGAATCCTCCTCAACTTGCATTCAAGTTAACAATTCTCCTTGCTGGTATACTATGATCCTAAACCAAAGATCACCGTAAGAGATCCTAGCATGAACCACGTCGTCCAAAAGCCCATAAGTCATTGTATTTGTAAGGCCCCATAAACGTTTACCTAAAACCCGGGGTTTCGTGGTGCCGAGGTAGGTGTATGTGTTAATGATAGCCGTGGTATGGACTTTTTGGGTTGAACAGTACGCTGGGGAGTTGAAGGAAAATGCTTTGCGGAAAAAGGCATTTCTGTAGCCCACTATGCGGCTGCATAATCACTCTGCAGGATGCAAAGTGCCCGCAGAGTGAGGCAGTAAACTGGTAAACTTTTGGATGTCATTTCGTGGCCAATTATGCGACCGCAAAACGATTTCGCTGGCCGTACATTGATTGCAGAACCAACATGGATATTGTTTGGAATGAAGTTCTGCGGCGCATTATACAACCACCGAACGAGTATGCGGGCTGCAAAACGGCCGCATACCCAGGCATTGGTGCCCAGTTACGGAGGGACATTTCACGGATCGCAAACCTATGTCGGGGCTCCTATTTTTCTAATTTTTGATCCCGGTCCCATTCAAATAAACACCCTTGGGGATAATTTTAAAGGGGGAAACATATATTTCTAGAAAGAGGGAGTGTCATAGAGTGAGAAAAGAAGTTCCTAAGCTTTATCCACTAATTCATACTCAAATATTGGAAGATTAATAAGGAAAGCACACTAGATCTTCCTCCTAGAGGTAAATTTATACACCCTACCCTTAATTTCGACATTTAACTAGAAATGGGCAATTACTAAGATAATTCATGGGTATGGGAGTTGTTTAATTTGCATGCATGTGTTATCTAAGGATGTAGGGAGGTTGTTAACCTAAAAATGGCAAAGCATGGGTTGTGGGAAGATGGAATCCTCCATAAAAGGACAATGAACCTTAATATACACCTAATGTTTGATAAAATGCCCTAATGAGCTAGAATCATGATCATCTTCCTAATTTTGGTTCAATTTGTTACATTTCTAAAATAAATCTAACTTGCTAAGAATTTCAGGACATTTTAGAGTCTAAAGAAGCTCAAGTGAGATATGTTGACTAAACTCTTCTCTTAAAATTGAATCAAACAATATCCAAGTAAGTCCCGAGTTGCTTATTGTGTATCTTTACCCAGATAAGTTGGTGTCAAAAAGACATCCGTGATCAATATGTAATTCAATACTCTTGTTATGTTGTACTACTATTTGAATTTGTGTATAAATTATGGGTTGCATATCTAAATGCCTTGACTTCAAGTTGTGTTTCAAGTGAAAGCTAATGAAAATTGTGTAAGAAACCGTAATGCGCCTAAGACTCCTATTTGCTCAAATGTGTGCTTAAATGTCTTGAATACAAATACCTTGTTGTTGGAAAGTCCGTGATTAAGATGGAAAGTACAAAGGTGTGCGTGAAATATGAAACATGAAACGTGCCAAGAAAAATAATACAATTGTGACCACTAGTGCCAATAAAATGAAGAGATGTGCAAGAAATATGAAATAGGATGATTGATAGAAAAGGATGATGCCACATATGAGACGGCCTATCCGATCGGGTCGTGATCAGACGCCATGCCGCACACATGGTGGTGAGTATATTGGAAATTGTAATCAAAACTTTGAACAGTGGTATATCAGTACTAAAGGTCTCCCAACATAAAATGTGGAAACTTACTTGAAAACTTATCGCATTCCTAATTTGATATTTGGTAACTGTTTGAGGCTTTAAGTGATAATATGATTGTCCTAACTTGCATTATTGTTCATTCTTATGAGAGGGTGTTTAGTCATATATACTAGTATTATTCGACAGTACTAACGTCCCTTTTTTTCTGGGGGAGGGGGGGGGCTACATCTTTCATGAATGTAGGTGGTTCCACAGCAGACTGCACTAATTAGTAATAGCGACACACTCTCTTCCCAGCTGACTTGGTGAGCCCAACTTCACTTGGGGTCATGTATCTTTGTTCATTATATTATTATGTTTTGAGGTATAGCCAGATCCTTGTTACCGGCACTATCATTGTACGCTTTGTATTTTTTAGAGGCTCCGTAAACATAGTATGGGTGTATATGGGTGCTGGGAAAGTCAAACAAATTATGTTGTGTTTTAATCACTTGTTCCACTTCAAACCATGAGAATGTGTGCATTTTAAGACTTATTATATGATGTAACTAATGGTAATTAATTTGGTATTATCTACATGATCTCCTTATTGGTTAATTAACAAAGATACGTGTTCTCATTAAATCATGAGCGAGTTTGGGTAGAAAGTATTCAACATGCTTTCTTGACCGGGTTAACTCGGTTGAGCTCCGATCACGCTCCCCGAGTTTGGGGCGTGAAAAACTTGGTATCAAAGCCTAAGGTTTTAAAGTGTCCTAGGATGTCTCGGAGACATGTCTAGTAGAGTCCTTCTTATTGGTGTGTTGTCGACCACATCTATAATTAGGAGGCTACATGGACATTTAGGAATAATACCCTTCTTTGATGTTCTTGATCATGCGATAAAGCTAATTGTACGATTGTTCCTCCTTTAACTCGTGCATTGCTCTATATTTCAGTAAATGGCACCTACGAAGAAGGCAAGAACTGGCCAAAGAGTCGATGTTACCCTAGGAGTGGCAGTTGATTCTATCATTGATGATGCAGGTAAACACCCGAGGGGTGAGAATATTCCCTCGGTTACTACACCTCCTGGTTGTACTATTCCTGCTCAGGGTGCACAAGTTCCTACACCTGATGAGGGTGAAAAGAATCCTCCACTTAATATTCCGGTTCCACCTCTAGCCCCAACTTCCCGTACTGACGAGGGATCTTAGGGGAGCCATACTGATGTTGGATCAAATAGTGGCTTCCCAATCCTAGATGTCGAATGTTGCCCCCACTTCTTCTAGTTAGCAAGGGTACTTTATTGGTTCTAGGGTTAACAAGTTTCTTCAGTTAGATCCTCCAGTATTCACGGGTACTGATCTCGAAGAGGATCCAAAGGATTTCATCGATGAGGTGTACAAGACCCTCAGGGGTTATACATGCTACTAAGGCAGAGTGAGTGGAGTTTGCCTCCTACCGCCTGAATGGGGTGGCCTGTTCTTGGTTTGAGATATGGGAGGACTCCCATGTGGAGGGGAGCCCTTTGGCGAGGTGGAGTGAGTTTGCCGATGCTTTCATGGATCATTTATTGCTGATTGAGACTAAGGCAGCCTGTGCTGCAGAGTCTGAGAACCTAAAACAGGGGTACTAAGAGTGTGTGGGAGTTCCATATGTAGTTTGCGCGCCTGTCCAAATATATTATTCAAATGTTTCCCACTATGTAGGTTAGAGTGCGTTGGTTTGTGCAGGGCCTTAGCCCTTCGGTTATTAATGAGGACGATACAGCTGCCTTGAATTCTGACATGAACTATGGGAAGATGGTAGCATTTGCTCAAGCTACATAGAACCGTAAGTTAAAGAACAGAATTGAGCGAGAGGGTAGCAGTTAGGACCGGTCCGTGGGCAACATGAAGGTAGGTCAACATTCAAGGGAGGGTCATAAGGGCCATCCCAGTCTTTTGCTCAGCTGCCTTGATAAAATGCTCAGATGAGCTAGAACTATGATCATCTTCCTAATTTTGGTTCAATTTGCTACTTTTCTAAAACAGATTGAAGTTGCTAAGATTTCTGGAATATTTAGGGTTAAGGAAGCTCAAATAAGGTATGTTGGCTAAGCTATTATCTTGAAATTTAACCCCACAATATCAATGTAAGTCCCGAGTTGCTTATTGTGAATCGATTACCCAGATAAGCTGATGTCAAACAACATCCGTGATCAATATGTAATTCAAATGTTTTTGTTATATTGTACTAGTATTTGAGAATGTGTTCAAAGTAGGGCTTGCATATCTAAATGCCTTGACCTCAAGTTGTGTGTCAAATGAAATCTAATGAAAGCTTGTTTAAGAAATTGTAATGTGCCTAAAACTTCTATTTGCTTAAATGTGTGCTTAGATGTCTTGAATAGAAATGCCTTGTTGTTGGAAAGTCCATGATGATGGTTGAAAGTAAAAAGGTGTGCATGAAATACAACACATGAAATACGAATCACGTAATGCGAAATGTGAAATATGAATCACAGAAAATGTGCCAAGAGAAATAATGCAATTATGACCATTAGTGGCAATGAAATGAAGAGATGTGTAAGAAATATGAAACGGGATGATTGATATAAAAGGGTGATGTCTCACATGAGACGGCCTACCCGATCGGGTCGTGATCAAACACCATGCTACACATATGGCGGTGATTGTGTTAGAATTGTAGTTGAAATTGTGATCTGGTTGATGTATCACATGAGACGTCCTAGCCGATCAGGTCGTGATCGTACACCATGTCGTACACATGGCGGTGAATGTCTTAGAATTGTAATTGAAATTGTGATTTGGTTGATGTCTCACATGAGACGTCCTAGCCAATCGGGTCATGATCGGACGTCATGCAGCACACATTGTGGTGACTCTATTGGAAATTGTAATCGCAATTGTGAATAGTGGTATACCGGTACCAAAGATTTCCCAACTTAAAATTTGGAAATTTATTTAAAACTTATCTTATCTCTAATTTGATATTTGGTAATTGTTTGAGGCTTTAACTGATATTATGACTATCCTTACTTGCATTACTTCTCATTTCTTTGAGACAGTGTTTTGTCATATATACTAGTACTATTCAATAGTACTAACGTCCCTTTTGTCGGGGGCACTACATCTTTAATGGATGCAGGTTGTTCCACAGGAGGTGACACTGATCAGCGATACCATTACACTCTTTTCCTAGCTGATTTGGTGAGCCCCATTTCACTCAGGGTCATGTGTCTTTTGTTAATTTTATCACCATGTTTTGAGGTATAGCTGGAGCCTTTTTGCCGACAATATCATTGTACTCTTTTGTATCTAATAGAGGCTCCGTAGACATAACTGTAATGCCCCGCAAAAATTTTCCTAAGAAACGGGGTTTCGTGATGCCGGGGTAGGTGTAGAGTTTAACAATAGTAGAAATTTTTGACGGTGAGCTTACAAGTCATGGCTTAGACTTTTTGGACTGAACAGTGCACTGGGGAATTGAAGGAAAATGTTGGATAGAAGTAGTTATTTCTGCGGCCCATTCAGTGGCCGCAGAACCACACTACGGACCGCAGACGGGTCGCAGAGTGGGGCAGTGTTTTTGGGTCGTCTCGATGTCATTTTCGCGGCCCATTATGCGACCGCATAACCATTTCGTGGGTGGTACTCTTGTCGCATATCCCTGTCATGCCCCGAACCTGGGGGGCGAGACCGGCACCCAGTGCCTCACCTATCCTTGCGTACCAACTTGCGACTAAGGGACTCTGAACATATAATGTCATACTTTGGCCATGGGCCACATTGCAAGACAATTTGTGAATGCTGACTAGGCCATCATAAAGCTTGGCTGACAAGGCCGTCATAACTACTGCGACTGGTAAACTAACAAAATATACATACAAGTCCTACAAGCCCAACATACTGCACTAATTTACAGGATATGTCTACAAGCCTCTGCTGATGGATGTATTGTGATCGGAATAGGGCCTCAACCTACTCATAACATATATACATATATACACAAGATGCACATAAAGTTCTAGACCCGGCATCTCCGAAGGGCATAAAAAATCGAATTCTTGGGGCCTTGGCTTTCAGCCGGCCAACTCTAGTTTCCTTCTTTGCATTCACGAGAAAGGTCTGGCGTTCGCGAAGGGGAATTGGGGCAGGTGAGAGTTGTTCTTCGCATTTGCGGAATAAGGGGCGCGTTCACGAAGGGTGAGAGCCAGTGTGCATCGCGAACGCGATACAGGCCATACGTTCTCGAAGAAGAGTGAGGGCTGGGGTAGATTTCACACGTTAGCCTACGCATTTGCGAGTGAGGCGTCACGTTTGTGAAGGCCTGGGTTCCCTGGTAATTGCATTCGCGAGAGGACTCCCGCGTTCGCAAAGAAGAAATATTTGGGCAACAAATTTGTGACGCGAGGCACTGGCCGCGTTCGCGAAGAAGAAGCCACTTGACAGAAAGTTTAAGTTCTCCATTTTTAGCGATTGGGAGCTGGGGGAGAGGCGATTTTCGGAAGATTTTCAAGGAAAACAAGGGGTAAGTTGTGGCATTCTTAACTCAATTTTGGTTAAAGTACCCGAATCTATGGTAGAGTTTGACATGTAATTGGTGGATTATGTTTGAAACATTGTGAAAATCCCTAAGTTTAGATTGAAGTTTTGAGGTTTGAGTTGATGTCGGAATTTAGTAGTGTTGGTATGGTTGTACTCATGGTTGAATAGGTGTTCATATTTTGTAACTTTTATTGGTGTAATGACCCGACCAGTTGTTTTGCTTTCTAGAACACTGTTCCCGTAAATAAGACTCCCCGTATGTGCTTTTACTGTTTTATGACTTCCGCGGTGGTTAATTTGAGGATTTGGAAATGCTCGGTCAACGTTTTGAGTATACAACCTCAAAATTTGGATTTGACGGTCCCAATAGGTTCGTATGATGATTTTGGACTTGGGCGTATGCTCGGATCGTGTTTTGGATGACCCGGGAGCGTTTTAGCACCTAATAGTGAAAGTTGGTTCTTTGAATGTTTTAAAAGTTATTTAAATTTGGTGTAGAGCAGGTTTTGGTGAAATTGAGGTCCAACTGGAATTACGAGATGAGGAATAGTTCCGTAATGTCATTTAAGACTTGCAAAATTTGGTGTCAATATGAGTAGTTTAAGTACGTTTCAATGCACTGTGAGTTAATTTGAAGAACTTGAAGTTCATAAGTTTGATTCAATTGGTTTTGGGGTACGGTGCTTAGTTTAATGTTATTTGGGCATTCTGAGGGTTCGAGCGAGTCCGTTTTATGATTCCAAACTTGTTGGTATGTTCGGGCGGGACCCCTGGGGCCCCGAGTGTCTATCGGACGAGCCTCGGACCAAGTTGGAAATTGGGATCAACAACTCAAGCTCCAAGTTATTGTCATAATCGCACTTGCACTTGGCCATACACATGTGCGAGCTACGAGCCGCAGAAGCAAAAGAGTGAGGGCAACCCAGCCAGCCCAGCCACCACAGGTGCGGAACTTTTGGAGCACCTCTGAGCAGTTGTCGCAGGAGCGGATGTGCTCACAAAAGCGGCCCCTTTGTCCGCAGGTGCGAAGCTTGGCCAGGTAAGGGAAATCTGCAGCTACAAGGATTTTTTCGCAGGTGTGGGATCGCAGATGCGGCCAAGGCACCACAAGTGCGACAAATCGCTGGCAGAAGGGTTCATTTAATACGGAACTTAGGCCATTTCTCTCAGTCTTGGGCGATTTGAGAGCTTTTAAGGAGGGGATTTCGACCTAGCCTTTGAAGGTATGTAATTTCTACCTAATGTGAGTTTAATACATAGATTATGGGTAGATATTAACATGAATATTTGTGAAAATCGTGGTTCTAGATGAAAATTTGTAATTTCGATCTCGGCATTGAATTTTGATGGTTCCATCAGCTTCGTTTGGAGATTTTGGACTTGGGAGCACGTCCGCAATGTTATTTGGAGGTCCGTAGTGGAATTAGGCTTGAATTGGTGAAAGTAGGAAATTTGGTGATTTCGATCGGCGGTGGAAACTTTGATACCGGGGTCGGAATTGATTCCGAAAGTTGGAGTAGGTTCGTGCTGTCATTTGTGATGTGTGTAAAATTTGAGGTCCTTTGGACGTTGTTTGGTAGGTTTCGGCGTCATTTGTGAAATTCGGAAGTTTAGAAGTTCTTAGGCTTGAATCCGAGGGTAATTTTGTGTTTTGATGTTGTTTTGAGTGATTCGAAGGCTCGACTAAGTTTGTATATTGATATATGACTTGTTGGTATGGTTGGTTGAGGTTCCGAGGGGCTCAGGGTGATTCTGGGTGGTTAACAGATTGTTAGAATTTGGAAAAATGCAGCTAAAGCTGCTGCTACAGGTATTTTCGCACCTGCGGAGGGGGAGCCGCAGGTGCGAGGTCGCTGGTGCACTTGGTAAGCCGTAGGTGCGAGGTCGCTGGTGCACTTGGTAAGCCGCATGTGAGGACATAGAGGACCTGGGCTGGAACCGTAGGTACGTACAAGTGGTCGCATCTGCGAGCTCGCAGATGCGAGGCGGAGTCGCAGATGCGGAAATGAGGAGGGGAGACAGTGGCCGCAAGTGCGAGGTCTTTTCCTAACCTGTGAGGTCGCAGAAGCGGATAGGGAGTGCAGGTGCGGCGATGGGCACTTAAGTGATTTTCCGCAGATTTAGAGATTTGTGCGCAAAAGTGGCTCCGCAAGTGCGCATTTTGAGCCGCAGGTGCGAAAAACCTGGGCAAAACATATAGATAGAAGACTTCGCGAATATTTGTTCATTTCCACCATTTTCAAGCCGGACCTTGGAGCTTTTGGAATGATTTTTGAAGGGGATTCAAAGATATTCACTGAGGTAAGTTGCTTGAGCTCTAATACTCCTAGCTATGGTGTTTTCCCATTGTTTTCTCAACTAATTAGTAGGAGTTTTGAAGCGAAATAAGGGGTTAGGGCTTGGGATTTGGGAGAGAGAAATTTGGGGATTTGAGGGACCAAATGAGGTCGGATTTTGATAAATTTAGTATGGGTAGACTCGGTAGTGAATGGGCTTTCGGGTTTTATGACTTTCGTCAGATTTCGAGACGTGGGCCCGGGGGCCGGGTTGGAGTGAATTTCGGGATTTGGCCCATAATCTAGTATTTTCCTTATGGGATTCATTCTTCAGCTCATATTGATTGTATTTTATTGCTTATGGCTAGATTCAGGTCATTTGGAGGCCGGTTCGAGTAGAAAGGGCATTTCGGAGTAGGAGTTCTATGCTGTTGAGGTAAGTAATATTTTTAAATCTGGTCTTGAGGGTATGAAACCTGGAGTTTGGTATAAGGTGAATGTTTGAAGGTGGCACCCATGCTAGGTGACGGGCGTGTGGGTGTACGCCGTGAGGGATTGAGACTTGGTCCGTTCCGGGAGACTATGAAGTCTAATAGACTTTAATGGTGTGTATAGGCATTCCTCTCTACTAGAACTTGACTGCTTTTCATGTTAGAAATTATGCTTAAGCTACATTCCTGCTCATGGTAGTTATATTCACTCATAGTGATTCTTGTACATGTTTACCTCAGTCTCTGTTATTTTTCCCTAATGATATAATGTAACACTTTGATTTGGACTGTTTTCCCTTTCTTTGTTGAGAGTTGTGAGATTAGAGAGGTTCCTGACTGAGTAAGGCCGAGGGCCTAGTTGTGAGGTATCATTCTATGGCATGTGAGTTCTCTATGTAGCACGTGAGTTGTCCGTGCGGATCCTTAAAGTTTATACTATGGCACGTGAGTTGTCCGTGCGGATCCTTAAAGTTTATACTATGGCACGTGAGTTGTCCGTGCAGCATGTCAGTTGACCGTGCTGATTCTAGCGCTTGGGCTGTAGGAGCCCGTCATGAGTGTAAACACCCCCAGTGAGCACATGTACCTATTAAGCGTGTGCATTGAGGGCTGAGAGTTGAGTGTCGAGTTGTTGAGAGTTGGAGTGACTATTACTCTAAGAGGTTGTACTTGTTTTTCCTTTGTTGATTTATTTAGTTCTATCTGTCATTGTTGTGAAATTCCTGAAGGAATTCTATATCCGGAGTACCTGCACTTTAACTATATAAAACTGGCTTGACTTAAACTGCCGGATTTTAAGGTATGTCTATTCTTTGCTGGAATTATTGAAAATGAACTGTACTGTATAGCTCGTTACTTCTTCTCGATTCCTTATTTATTTCTGTTACTTGCTGAGTTGCTTTTACTCATGCTACACCATGCACTTCATGTGCAAATCCAGGTGTGTTTGATCACAGAGGTCGTTGAGTTCGGGCGCGATCGAGTGACGGAGACTACAAAGTAGCTGCCGGCGACCATAGGACATTGTCTCTCCTTCTTTATTTCTTTCTGTCTTGTATTGATACTTAGACATTGGTTGTATTAGTTTTGTTATCTAGATGCTCATGACTTAGTGACACCCCGATGTTTCGGGACTGGTTTCCGCATTGTGATTCTATATTGAGTTCAACTTTTATTTTATGAAAATTTCTAATATGAAAAAGTTTTAAACTACCTCTTCTATTGAATTACTAGAGTATTTTGAGAAAGTCGGCTTGCCTAGTACCATCGATAGGCGCCATCAAGACAGGTTAGGTTTTTGGGTCGTGACACCACTTCAAACCATAAAGATTTCCATGTTCTATGCCATGCAAATACTATTCAAGGATCCATCATGTCATCAAAGAAAAGTCATCCATGTCAAGCCAAAAATTTACACAAATCCAATGGCATGAAAATACTATTCATTGGTCCCTTTACCATCATCCATGTCTTGTCCAAACTAATTTCAAAACCCAAGGCCATGAAATTATTTTTTCCAGTTCTTGATCATGCTTTTATGTTTTGTCTATTATCAAAATAAGGATCTTACATTGTAAGGCTTTTATGTTTGTTGTACTTTTTTTGCACCACTTGTACTATGTAATTAAATAAGAGTAGTACATGAGGATATATCCCAGGTAAGTACTGATTCCTCCTAAGTTTTTTCAGAAGAAGAACTTCCTCCTATTTTCATGAATTAGCCTAGGAAACTAGAGGTCTCCAAAGTTGACAATGATCAAGATGGGATGATTGATCAGCCGATTCTACAAAGGAGATGTGATTCTACCACAACCAAACAGATAATGTATAATGATTTAATCATAGGAAAGAAATATAGCCCATGCAAGACGCCAAGGAAGAAGTTATGAAGATTCAGGTTTCCCAAATTCTCAAGCGACAAGTCTAGGTTTAAAGGAAAACAAAATACTTTAGAAGGAGAAGGTCGGGCAATGCAAAAAATAATATAGCATATTCTATTTGTAATAAAGTAGGACATTTTGCACGGAATTTCCCGTAGTTCAAACAGTCTATTAGACTTCTCTCTGAAATTACAGATTACAGAAGCGTTCATTTTAGTGAGGATGATAATTTTGAATCATTTGTTTCACAGGAAGATGAGCCCACACAAGAGATTCTCTTTTCCTTGTATGTTTATGAGGAATAAGGTGATGATCATTACCAAATTTCAGAAGCAAAGCCAAAGGTGAAAGAAGATATCCATAGCATCATGGTGATATCACAAATAGCAATAAAAGTCTATGCATCTAAGTGGGACAAACCAACACATGGGAAGCGAACCACATCATCACAGTGATCTCGCAAGTAGAAATCAATCCAAGTGTGGCAAACCAACACATGTCATAATTTTTCTTTGACACGAGAGCAGCCTCCTCACTCATTATCCTGTGATTGGTAGTTAATTACCAATCACTCAATCAACTTCTTTTGGATAACAAGTTTCTTATCCCAAATAAGCTCACCCTTTTCTCCCAACTTGCCAAAGGAAAAACAATTTCTAAGTTTGATGTACTGTTTCAGCAAATTAGCTCATTATGAAGGTATCGACTGTTTGTGTGTTATCATATCACATCCCAGTGGTATTAGCTTGGATTTATGCTCAAACTGGGGGGTGGTGTGATGGAATACAACAACAATATACCAACCATACATCATCCATAGATTTCCTCCTTCAATCACTACCCAGTCTTCTTCACTGCTCCCAGAACACACAAGAACCTGGGAGCAGAATCTTTCCTCCTAATTTGTTTGCTACATTGTACAGGTCCCACAGACAGGCTCAGCTTATTGAGGTATCAGCATGGATTGATATTAGCATCCCAAGTGCTTGAGCACCTGCAGTTGTATCAATTTTCACACGCCACTAACACCATTATGCTAAGTGGACACAACTACAGTCAATCCTCAGTTGCAAGATCCCAAGGACATTTGATACGATCTATGGATTCTTCAAGACATAATCATGAGTATTCATTGGTTCTACAAGTGCAACTGTGCTTATATGAATACATCAACATAATATCATTTCATAGCAATATAATGCAATATTGTTTGGCATAACTATTTACTTCTGTTATGGTAGTTTTGAACATATTATTTGGTGTCGTATCAATTTCCAGTGGTATTAGCATGTTACCATGCTCATTCTCAGGGTTGGTTGACAACTTACAAATTCAATACTTCAACAAGGCAGGTTTAAGTTTCCAACAGACTCATTTGAAGCTTGAAGATGAATGCATCACAACATGTTCGACGTTGGAATTTCAAATCTTCAGCACCATATTGAGGATATCGGACAACCAATTCTTTACGACATGTGGATTAATACATACCTACTTCATTGGATTGCAACAAATGGCGCCTGGTGAGAGCATTGTTGGTGCTACATGGAATTGGATGCAATTGGTCTGTGGATTTATTGTCGTCGGCAACAATTGGATGTTTCAAATTATTTGCTTTGTAATTTCCATTAATCATTACGCTACTGCTCCACTGTATTTGGTAGCAATAGCCTTTGGTTTTATTTTATTCTTTGTACTTGGATAGTTTGTACCTTTGACCCAGTTTGGGAATTATTATATATAACAACTACTAACCTAGTGGTATATTTGCTAAAAAAAATAAGATTTTTGGCAATTAGGAATCCTCCCACATGATAGGGAAAAAATTAGTTCTTATATTCCCGACTCCAGTTTAAGTGGAAAGTCATACCTTTCAGTTAAAAATCTATTCCATCTTTATTTCAAAAGGCCATGATAAAACTATTTCAGCCCATCCTCCATACATCACTTGTTTATATTAATAATATTTTACTATTCAGTGATACTTGGGAAGAGCACATAAATTTTCTCAATCATTTTGCATCTTTAGTGGAAATATGGCATCTTTCTTTCAGCCAAAAAATAGTTTTCGGAAAAAAGAAGTTTGATTTTTTGGGCATGCATTTTCCCATGGAGAATATACCCAGGTCCTCATATTTCTAAGTAACTTATCAAGTTACTCGATACTGGGTTCACAACGACACAAATCCAAGAGTTTTTGGGAAAAATAAATTATGCGACAGATTTTATTCCTAATGTTTTTACATATATTTCTCCTCTCCCAAAAATGTTGAAGAAAAATGCTCAGCCATGGGGCAAGGAACAAAATAATGTAGTGAAAACAATAAAAGAGATATCCTAAAGTGTCAAATCTTTGCACATTTCCTCCAATGGAAAGAAAATATTGCAGACTGATGCCCGCAATTAATTTTGGACTGCATTTGTTTGAAAAGGAAAATGGTCAGAGAAAAATATGTGGTTACGCCAGTGGAAGAATCAAGGATGCCGAACAACACTATCATTCCATTTTCAAGGAGATTATAACACTGAAAATGAGATTAAAATGTTTAATTTATTTCTAATTCACTCACAATTTCTTATAGAGAGGGATATGAAGACTTTTCTGATGATAATCCAGTGGAATCCAAAGGTCATTTTGAATTAGCAAATCTCGGATGGACTCAATGGTTTCTCCATTGAAGTTTCAGCCCAAGCACATTAAAGGGAAAGATAATATTTTTACTGATTTCCTTTGAAGGCAAGGTGATTGTTTCAAAAGGTTTCAGCAACAAAAGCACATGAAGATGAATAAATTAGCAGTTTAAATGTTCATGTTCTCAGATGAGCCACGCCCAGGTGCTCCATAATTACATCACCCGCCAAAGTTGTTTGATTTTTCAGATCCTATTGATCCGTCCATCTTATTAGGGCGAAAAGTTTTTATGGACTCCAGGTTTTTTGAAACTAAAGAGGTTCCATACTAGCACCTTTTGGTGATAATCCGGAATATTCACTATGCCATGTGTTCATAGCGTAGGCCAAGAAGTTTCCAAAGGATCTCTTATGGTTCACTTGGTATCTCTGCCATCAATACCACAATCTCATGGAATTCAAGTGCCGTGATTTTCGAGACTTTGAAAATCTCGAACCTTTCCTAGAAATATTTCTGTTATGGTTCAAACCTCAAAAATATTAGGTTCATCATTTTCATTATTGTGGAGTCAAAATATTTGTGTTCCACACACCAGTTAGTGTGATCAAAAGAACTATAAAGGTGATGCATACGATGTCATTTTTGTTTGATTATCCAGTCACTGTCATAGCAATGGAAAAGGAGCACGCTGGAGCTCATAGGCTCATTTTTCAGCAAAATAAGAGCCTTCGGGAGGAGATATGGCCAGGAGATTAAAGAAGTTTGAATTATTCATCCACCCACCTCCTTTGAAAAAATGTTAAGATATCACAATACTCACCAGACACCTATGACATTTATCCAGCAAATATTCCTAAGATCCATTTAAATGGGGAATATATATACTTCGTCGTTGAAGAAGAAAGTTAAACGAACAGGAAATATAGAAGAAAATCATTCGCACGCAAAGAGATATTTCACAAGAGCTGAAAAGTGAAGGATAGAAGGGTTAAAAGACAAGCATAATGCAAAATCATGAGCCATTAAATAATTTGCATAAGTCTTCTAAACCTTTTTAGCCAACTTCCCTTCCATAATCCCCCTTTTCTAAACTAAAAACTACACAAGTGTCTAAAGTAATTTTCACCTCTTAAACCCCTAGGTAAATACCCATTTGAAGAAATAAAAGTATGCACACCTTTTTTATCTTTGTTATCACTCTACCCCACAAGAAACTACTATGAAAAAACAAAAACAAAGCTGCACAAGTTTTTCACTTTTTAGCCACTTTAACCCACCAAAGGTTACCATAAAATCCAAGTATATCGATTAATCTGCCTACCCATGTCAAGGCATACATTTCCCCAAGTTCCATGCCATCCAAATACTATTCAAGGGCCCCTTATGTCATCAAAGAAAAGTCATCCATGTCAAGCAATAAATTTACACAAAACCAATGCCATGCAACTACTATTCATGGATTACTTTGCCATCATCCATGTCTTGTCCAAACCAATTCTAAAATATAAGGCCATGCAATTTGTTTTCTAGTTCTTGATCATGCTTTTATGTTTTGTCTATTAGCCAAATAAGGGCTTTACATTGTAAAATTTGTATGTTAGTTGTACTTGTTTTACACCAGTTGTACTATGTAATTAAATAAGGGTAGTACATGAGGATAGTTCGGAGGTAAGTACTAATTCCTGCCAAGATTCCTCAAAAGAAGAACTTCTTTCTATTTTCATGAATCAGCCTAGGGAACCCAATGTCTCTGAAGTTGACAATGGTCAAGATGGGATGACCGATAAACCCATTCCAGAACGGAGATATGATTCTGCCTCAACAAAACAGATAATGAAGAATGATCCAGCACTTGATAGAGCTTGCGTTAGGTCTGAGTTTAATCACAGAAAAAGAAACATTGCTCATGCTAGGCGCCAAGGAAGAAGTTCAAAAGATTTGGGTTGCCTAAATTCTCAGGCGACATGTCTAGGTTCAGAATGAAAATAAAATACTTCAGAAGGAGAAGGTCGGGCACTGCAAGGAGAAATAGAGCATGTTTTATTTGTAACAAATAGGTAATTTTGTGCGAAACTGCCCGCAGTCTAAACAGACTATTAGAATTCTCTTTGAAATTATAGATTACACAAGCGTTCATTTTAGTGATGATGACTATCTTGAATTTGTTTTCTCACTTGAAGATGAGCCCACAGAAGAGACGCTCTTTTCCTTGGATGTTTATGAGGAATATGGTGATGGTCATTACTAAATTTCATAACCAAAGAAAAAGGAGAAAGAAGAGATCTATAGCATCATGGTGATCTCGCAAGCAGAAATCAAAGTCTATGCATCCAAGTGGGACAAACCAATACATGGGAAGAGATCCACAATATCACGGTGATCCCGCAAGTAGAAATCAAAGTCTATGCATCCAAGTGGGACAAACCAACAATGTCATAGCTTTTATTTAACACAGGAGTATACTCCTCACACATTATCCTGCAGTCGTTCCAGATGAGTATTGGGTGTCGTACTTCAAGAATTTCGACACTGCCTCAAATGGTATTCTGACCACAACCGTCATTACCAATCACTCGATCACCATTGAATTTTTTCCAGGACTGAACTACAAGACAAAATTGATTAGATCACATGTCCCAGGTAAGGATTTGGTTATTGATTTTGACATTTACATGGTTTTGCACGACAAACTCCAGATCAAAGCGAATGGGATAACATTCACAAATCACACAACACTCTAATGTAGAATCTCACACTGAATTCTTAACCAAATTTGACAATCCTTTATGGAAAAATGAAGAGTTTTTCATCAAGCTGGCTTTAAAAGAAAAATTAGAATATCAATTCTACAAAGGCAAGTCACTTTGGTATGAATCCCGACCACCTTCAACTTGCAAAAAAGGAGTGTCAGGAGCTAGTGGATGTTGATCTCATAGAGTCATCAAATTCACAATGGGCGTGTGAAGCATTTTATGTCAATAAAAGAGCCGAGCAAACAAGAGGAAAATTGAGATTGGTAATTAATTACCAACCAATCAATCAATATTTGTCTATGACAATTTCCCATGCCAAATAAGCTCATCCTTTTCTCCCAACTTACCAATGCGAAATAGTTTTCTAGTTTTGATCTCAAATCATGCCTTTGGCATTGTGAATCCACCCGAATGATCGGGAAAAAACTAGTTTATGCATTCCTGATCACCTATTTCAGTGGAAATTCATGCCTTTTAGTTTAAAAAATGCTCCATCTTTGTTTTAAAAGGCCCTGATAAAAATATTTCACTTGTTTGCATTGATGATATTTTATTGTTCAATGATAATTGGGAGGAACACTTTAATTTTCACAATCATTTTGAATCTTTAGTGGGAAAAATGTCACCATGCTTTCAGCCAAAACAATAGTTTTTGCAAAACAAGAAATTAATTTTTTGGGTATGCATTTTTCATATGGAGAATACACCCTAGGTCCTCATATTTCTCAAGTTCCTTCCTATTGAGTTCACATAAAATAAAATTTCATATTTTTTGGGAATAATAAATTATGTGAGAGATTTAGTTCCTAATGCTTCTACTTATATTTCTCCTCTCGCAAAAATGTTGAAGAAAAATGCCCAGCCATGGGGCAAGGAACAAAATAATGCAATTAGAAAAATAAAACAGTTGTCCTAAAGTGTCAAATCTTTGCACATTCCCTCCAATGGAAAGAAAATATTTTAGACATATTCCACAAATAAATATTAGAGCACAATTTTATTTGAAGAAGAATAAGGCCAAAGAAAAATATGTGGTTACGCTAGTGCAAGATTCAAGGATGCTGAACAAAACTAACATTCCACTTTCAATGAGATTCTTGTTGTGGTTACTAAAGCTTCCTTGAACCTGATTACAGTTATTGCTCCTATTTAGGACTATGCACAGAACTTTGAGGATCACAAGAGGCTACAACAAGTTTCTCGAGATCACGACTAGGGTCAATCTAAATGGCCCGGTCCACGAGAGATACAGGAGAATTTCGAGGCGGTTTAGGTCCCTATTGCTTCGGTAGTCACCTAACTCGGAGACTACCATTCAATCACAGTCTTATGGCCAATTTTGAGAACAGACCACTTATTTATGTCAGGGCCAGAATTTCCAAGGGTAGAGTTTGCCGAATAGTGTGGATACTAGCAGGATGCGACCCTTGAAGCCACGTTGTGGTCGATCTTGTAGGAGTCATTTTGGCCATTGCTGCCAGGGTTTGAATTTGTGTTTCTCATGCGGGCATCCTGGTCACATCATGTGCTTTTGCCCAGTAAGAAATCTATGTGGCGTGATACTGCCTACATGGTCGGTA
>AWOL01S0010820.1:12957-33760 GCA_000715115.1 Nicotiana otophora | reverse complement strand
TATTTTAGACATATGCCACCAATAAATATTAGAGCACAATTTTATTTGAAGAAGAATAAGGCCAAAGAAAAATATGTGGTTACGCTAGTGGAAGATTCAAGGATGCTGAACAAAACTAACATTCCACTTTCAATGAGATTCTTGTTGTGGTTACTAAAGCTTCCTTGAACCTGATTACAGTTATTGCTCCTATTTAGGACTATGCACAGAACTTTGAGGATCACAAGAGGCTACAACAAGTTTCTCGAGATCACGACCAGGGTCAATCTAAATGGCCCGGTCCACGAGAGATACAGGAGAATTTCGAGGCGGTTTAGGTCCCTATTGCTTCGGTAGTCACCTAACTCGGAGACTACCATTCAATCACAGTCTTATGGCCAATTTTGAGAACAGACCACTTATTTATGTCAGGGCCAGAATTTCCAAGGGTAGAGTTTGCCGAATAGTGTGGATACTAGCAGGATGCGACCCTTGAAGCCACGTTGTGGTCGATCTTGTAGGAGTCATTTTGGCCATTGCTGCCAGGGTTTGAATTTGTGTTTCTCATGCGGGCATCCTGGTCACATCATGTGCTTTTGCCCAGTAAGAAATCTATGTGGCGTGATACTGCCTACATGGTCGGTATGAGCCTCTTTATTGACAGCACATCCTCGTGAGCAAGGTATACGACTGCTAATGGGAAGTGATAGAGGTAGAGGTGGAATGCCCATGTCCAGCCTAGGTGGGCAATAAGAAAATCGCATATATGTGTTGTTAGGACGTCAGAATTTAGAGACTTCACCAAACGCGGTCATAGGTATATTTTCTGCGTTTTTCATTAGTGTATATGTTTTGGTAGATAGGTTCTACCATGTCGTATATTAATCCATTTGTTGCTGGTTAATGTGGTAAAGTATGTATTGCTACGACAACCGTTTGGGATGTCCATGCCAGTGGGCGTGTCCCTGATATTTAGGCGAGTGTATCAAGATTGCGATGTGATGATTTATGATCACCTTACCTTGGCCAATTTGAATGAATTAAAAATAGTAGAATTTTATGTCACTATGGGAATTAATTGGCTGGCCTCTTGTTATGCCATAGTGGATTGTTAGAGGAAGGTATTTCGCTTAAACTTTCTGGGAGAGCCCGTTATCGAATGGAATGGCAATGTCGCAGAGCCATAAGGGAAGCTTATTTCTTACTTTAAGTCCCGAAATATGATCATGAAAGGATGTTTCTATTAGATGGTATGGGTACAAGATGCAGAGGCGAAACATCCCACCCTTCAATCGGTTTTGGTTGTTATTGAATACCCTGATGTGTTCCCGGAGGAGCTCTCGGGCATTCCACCAGAGAGGGAGATTGAGGTTTCTATCAATGTGCCACTTGATATTCAGCCTATATCTAATTCATCCATATAGAATGGCTCCTACGGAGTTTAAGGTTAATAGACTCGTTGAAGGAACTTCTTGATAAGGGCTTCATTCGACCCACCACTTCCCCATGGGGAGCCTAAGTGCTATTTGTTTGAAAGAATGATGGTTCATTAAGGTTGTGTATTAATTATCGACAACTAAATATGGTGACCATCAAGAGAAAAAATTCACTTCCAAGGATCAATGATATTGTTTCATCAATTACAAGGTGTCTAAGTATTCTTCGGAGATCGATCTTAGATCTAGATATCATCAGCTCAGGATCAAGGAAGAAGATGTTCCAAAGACATCCTTTCGGACCAGATATGTCCACTACAAATGTCTCGTTATGTCGTGTGGCCTAACCAACGCACCATCGGCCTTCATGGATTTGATGACTCAAGTGTTCAAGTTGTATTTGGATAATTTTGTGATCATGTTCATAGATGATATACTGTTATGTTTTTGAACAGAGGAGGAGCACAGAGAGAGTTTGCGAATGGTTTTACGCATACTTCGGGATCACAATTTGTACCTAAATTTTCCAAGTATGAGTTCTAGTTGAACTCAGTGGCTTTTCTTGGGCACATAGTGTCCGGTGAGGGTACATAAGTTGATAGTCAAAAGGCTGAAGCAGTCAAGAATTGGCTAAGGCCTACAACCCATACCAAGGTACTCAACTTCCGTGGCTTAGCTGGTTACTACTGAAGGTTTGTTGAGAATTTCTTATCCATAACTGCGTCATTAAAGAAACTGATGCATAAGGAAGCGAAAATTCGGTGAACTGATGGTTGTGAGAAGAGCTTCCAGGAGTTAAAGGATAGGTTAACCTCGGCACTATTATTAACTCTTCCTGAGGGACCCAATGGGTATGTCATATATTGGGATTCCACATAATGGGCTTAGGCTCTTGAATTAGGCCGATACAGATATAATAAAAGGAATGACTTTCTCCCCCTTTTTGGCTTTTATTGTTAATCATATAAAATCTATTGTGCCTTAGCATGAAATAAGGGATTTTCTCGAGAGTTCGAATAGTTCCGTACCTATTAGGGTTTTCAAGGGTCGATATTATTGAGACCCTTTGTTTCGTAATGCCTTAGCATAAAATAAAGAATTTGTTCGAGAGTTCGAACGACTTTGTACCCATTAGGGTTTTTAAGGGTAGATATTATCGGGACCCTTATTAAATCAGCCGAGGGTTGAAGGCCTATTTTATAACGGAATTCGGACGTCTTCAAACCGTGTTAATTTGGCCGTAGCCTTTAGTTTGGATTTTCCCCATAGGCTCGTTTTCCTGCTATACTTCGAACTCGTTCGAAGTGTCAATCCCCGAGTGGGATGAATTGTTTGAACATCAGTTGTGATCGGCCCTTAAGCCAGTTTCCACAATAGATCATAAGTATGAAATTGTAAAGTATAAATTTCTCTAAGGCATGGAACATCTGGTAAGGAAAAATACTTCTTTCAATAGATTATACATACGTACATGTTAGTCCATTAGGTCTCGAGTAATCTACATGGACACGGTTCATTTGACCATTTGGTCCTTCACAAAATCTACCTATCGAGACCCTGTCAACACAAAGTATTTTCCTTGTAAATATTTGAGGGTGATGCCCCCCAGTATTCGAGGTTGATTGTAAAGGAGCTTCGGATAATGTTGAATTGCTCTAAGTTAGCACGAAAAATGGTTGCCTCGTTAAAAGCCTCACCGAAAAACTCCATTTGGGACAAAAACAGGTCTAAGAGAAAAAGAGTGCAACGCGTGCTTTCCGACCTAAGGAATCTGTGTTTGAAGAATCCTTTGGTGTCTTCGATTAAACACCTACAAATGGTTAGTATAAAATATAAACAAAAATGGAGAAGGTCGTACCTTAGCAGTAATATCATTTGAGGAGTGATATGTTCCAATTGTTTGCTAATTATTCGCCGTTAATCAAGCCAAGTTTGTAGGATCCCTTTCCGATGATATTGAGGACCTGATATAGTCCCTCCCCGTTTGGGCCAAGTTTCCCTTCATTTGGGTCTCGAGTATTAAGGGTGACCTTCCTCAGAACCAAGTCCCTGATTTTAAAGTGTCGAAGATTGGCTATTCGATTGTAGTACCTTTCGATTCGCTGTTTCTGTGCGGTCATTCGAACGAAGGCAACTTCTCGTTTTTCATCTAGCAATTCAAGGCTTGTATTCATAGCCTCGTGATATGATTCTTACATTGCATATCGAAACCTGACGCTGGGTTCCCCGACTTCAACCGGGATCAGAGCTTCGACTCCATATACTAAAGAGAATGGTGTTTCCCCCGTACTGGATTTTGACGTTGTTCGATACGCCCAAAGGATTTCAGGCAATATTTCTTTCCATTTTCCCTTAGCGTAGTTCAATCTTTTCTTTAGATTTTGAATGATGGTTTTGTTTCTCGATTTGGCCTGTCCGTTCCCACTAGGATGATATGGCATCGACATGATCCTCTTTATTTTGTGATCATCGAGAAATTTTGTCGCTTTGCCGCCGACAAATTGCTTTCCATTGTCACATACGATCTTGGAAGGCATCCTGAATCAGCATATAATGTGGTCCCAAATGAAGTATATGACTTCTTTCTCTCTAATTTACTCGAAAGCCTGTGCTTCAACCCACTTAGAGAAATAGTCAGTCGTAAACAAAATAAATTTAGCTTTACCTGGGGCTGATGGCAGAGGGTCGACAATATCCATTCCCCATTTCATGAATGGCCATGGGGATAAGATTGAGTGGAGTTGCTCTTTGGGTCGGTGAATCATCGGCGCATACCTTCAACAATTGTCGCACTTTAGAACAAACTCTTTTGTATCTTTTTCCATATTGTCCCAAGAGTATCGTGCTCTAATGACTTTGTGAACCAATGATTCGACACTGGAATGATTTCCAGAGGTGCCCTCGTGGATTTATCGTAGGACGTATTTGGTATCTCCTGGTCCCAACCATATTTTCAATGGTCAATCGAACATCCTTCTATATAGTGTTCCATTTTTGGCCAATGTGAATCGTGCGCCCTTTATATGTAGAGTCCTCGATTCTTTAGGATCCAATGGAAGTTTCCCGTTCTTTAGGTACTCGATATATTTGTTCCTCCAATCCCAGGTCAGACTTGTGGAGTTGAATTCGGCGTGACCTTCTTCGATTACTGACCTTGATAGTTGTATGACATTCCCCGAGCTAATCTCTCTGTCTTCGACTAATGACCCTAAATTTGTAAGGGCATCGTGCTCACTGTTTTGTTATCGAGGCACATGCTGTAAGGTCCATTAGTTAAACCTATGTAGAGTCACATGTAATTTGTCCAAGTACCTCTGCATTCGATCTTCCTGAACCTTGAAAGTTATGTTGACTTGGTTTACCACAAGCAGGGAA
The DNA here is from genome assembly GCA_000715115.1 of Nicotiana otophora. NCBI lineage: Eukaryota > Viridiplantae > Streptophyta > Magnoliopsida > Solanales > Solanaceae > Nicotiana > Nicotiana otophora. The sequence continues at coordinate 28,970 of AWOL01S0010820.1, read as the reverse complement.
TCGCATTTGGACTCGATGACTTCTGCTCCAAAACCTTTAGCTAGCTCGAGACCTGCAATCACGGCCTCATACTAGACCTCATTGTTAGTTAACTTGGAAGTTTTGATAGCTTGTCTAATCGTATTACCCGTGGGCGGCTTCAAAACGATGCCTAGCCCACACACCTTCACGTTCGAAGCGCCATCTGTGAAGAGGGTCCATACACCCGATGATGTACTCGACTTTAATAACAATTCCTTTTCGACCTCGGGTACGAGGGCTGGCGTAAAGTCGGCCATGAAGTCCGCTATGATTTGAGACTTGATGGCCGTTCGGGGTTGGTACTCGATATCATACCCACTGATCTCGACGGCCAATTTGGCCAATCGGCCCAAAAGTTCGGGCTTATGCAAAATATTGTGAAGGGGATAAGTAGTCACCACACAGATCATGTGGCACTGAAAATATGGTTTTAATTTCCTAGAGGCGCTTATTAGGGCAAGCGTTAATTTATATAAGTGTGGGTACCGGGTTTCGACCTCACCTAAAGTTCGACTAACATAGTAAATAGGAAATTGCGTACCTTATTCTTCTCAAACTAGGACCCCACTTACCGCGATTTTTGAGACTGCTAAGTACAAGTAGAGTTGCTCGTCCGCTTTCGGAGTATGAAGCAATGCTGGGCTCGAGAGGTACCACTTTGATTCTTCCAATTCTTGTTGGCATTCCGGGTCCATGCAATATTGTTCTTCTTTTTGAGCAGCGAGAAGAACCTGTGACTTCTATCAAAAGACCTCGAGATGAATCAGCCTAGGGCGGCTATGCGCCATATTAATCTTTGTACGACCTTAATATTGTCCATGACTGTAATGTCTTCGATTGACTTGATCTTATTGAGGTTGATTTCGATACCCCGATTTGATACCATAAAGCCGAGGAACTTGCCTGAGCCGACCCCGAATGCATATTTCTCCGGGTTGAGTTTCATGTTGTATTTCCTTAGTATATCGAAGGTCTCCTGCAAATGTGTCAAACGGTCCTCTACTTGTAGGGACTTAACTAGCATATCGTCAATATAAACCTTAATTGACTTACCTATTTGTTCTTCGAACATTCGATTTAATAAGCGTTGATGTGTGGCACCGACAGTTTTTAGTCCAATCGACATTTCATTATAACAATAGGTGTCGTACTTAGTGATGAACAAAGTCTTTTCCTGATCCTCTGGTTTCATTTGTATTTGATTGTACCCGGAGTAGGCATCGAGAAAACTATGGATCTCGTGGCCGGCCGTGGCATCGATCATGCGATCGATATTCGGTAGAGGAAAAGAGTCTTTAGGACATGCCTTGTTTAAATCTTTATAGTCTACGCACATTCTAATTTTATTTCCCTTTTTAGGGACTATGACTATGTTTGCTAACCATTCGGAATACTTTACCTCCTAAATGGATCCTATTTTGAGAAGTTTGGTTACCGCGTCCTTTGTGAATACATATTTTACCTCGGACTGGGGTTTTCTCTTTTTGTTTTATCGGGTGACACTTCGGGTCCAAGCTCAGTCGATGTGTAGCAATTTCGGGCGGGATCCCTGTCATATATAGGTGGGACCAAGCAAAACAATCCATATTATTGATAAGCAATTTAATGAGTTTTTCCCTGAGCTAGGGGGTTAACCCCGTACCTAGGTATACCTTTTGATCAGGTAGATGTTTGATTAGTATGACTTGCTCCAACTCCTCGACTGTCTATTTGGTTGTGTCGGAATCCTCGGGGATTATAAAGGATCGGGGGCTCCACTAGTCCTCGTCCTCGTCCATTCCCTGCTTCCCCGATTGAGTCGAAGTTGGTAGTTGAGGTTGCTATTTAGCTTCCTGTATTCCTTTGGACTCTGATCCCTTTATTGATGAAAGCGCCGATACCGGTATCACTTCGTCGACCGCAAATATATATTTGGTAGCGTGTTGTTCCTCATACATTATTTTTACTCCATCCGGTGTTCGTAGCTTCAACATTTGTTGAAGGGTTGAGGGGACCGCCCTCATGTTGTGAATCTAGGGTCTTCCGAGTAGTGTGTTGTATCTCATATCGCCTTCGATCACATGGAACTTTGTTTCTTGAATAGTTCCGGCTATATTTATTGGTAGGACGATTTCACCTTTAGTTGTTTCACTCGCCATGTTGAAGCAATTGAGAATCCTAGCTGCGGGTACGATCTAATCTTGTAGGCCGAGCTGCTTTACGACCCTCGATAGAATAATATTGGTCGAGCTTCCTGGATCAATTAAAACACGTTTAACCTGAATTGTATTCATAAGGATAGAGATTACCAAAGCATCATTGTGGGGGTTGTGAGATCCCTTCTGCTTCCTCATCATTGAATGATAAAGTGCCTTCAGGCACATAATCTCGAGTTTGTTTTTCCCTGGTGATTGATAGTGTAGTGTGTTTGAACACAGGCCTTTGTGGAATATCGACCCCACCAACGATCATGTGAATCACGTGCTATGTTTCTTCCTGCACGTTTTTCCTATTTGCATCCCTGTTTCTGAAATGGTTTTTAGCTCGGTCGCTCAGGAATTCTCGAAGGTGACCCTTGTTGAATAGACGGGCCACCACCTCCCTTAGTTGTCTGCAGTCGTTAGTTTTATGATCATGTGTACCATGGTATTTGCATATTTGATTGGAGTTCCATTGGGATATATCGGTTTGTAGGGGTTTGGGCCATCTAGTATCTTTAATTCTCACAATGGCTGGCACAATACCTGATGCGTCGATTCTAAAGTTGTATTCTGATAATCGTGATGCTTCTGTGGGATTGGCATATTTATCGAAGCCATTTTTGGTCATGAGCCCTCAAGAGCTCTGTCTTTGATCGTTCCTTTGATCATTTCGGATGGGATTGCGTCATGGGCGACTGCTTCTACGATCTGCGTTGTATGGTTGATACCGATCTCTGATCGACCGGGGTTCTTCTATCAATATCCCTTTGAGTTCTGTCGATGAGCCTGTTTGGATAAGCGGAACCGGAAGGGGTCCCCAATTGAATGGTTCCAATTATGTACATCGGCCTAGGTTACCGCTGGATATTCAATTAAATTCTGCTTTAGCTGTCGTGATGCCACCGAACTTCGTTCATTCAAACCTTGAGTAAAGGATTGAATATCCCAATCGTCTGTGACCGGTGGTAGTTCCATGTGTTCCATCTGGAACCGAGATATTAATTCCCTCAACATTTCAATGACTTTTTGTTTCACTTTGTAGAGGTCCGATTTTCTAGTTGCAACCTTTATCGCTTCGGCATGCGCCCTTACGAAGGAGTCTGCAAGCATGGCGAACGAATCGATGGAATTAGGTGGCAAATTGTCGTACCATATCATTGCTCCTTTCGAAAAGGTTTCTCCAAATTTCTTCAGTAGAATAGATTCAATCTCATCGTCTTCTAAGTCATTTCATTTTATTGCGTATGTATAAGAAGTGGCATGTTCATTAGGGTCAGTGGTCCCATTGTACTTAGGAATTTCAGGCATACAAAATTTCTTCGGAATGGGTTTCGGAGCTGCACTTGGAGGGAAAGGCTTCTGTACAAATTTCTATGAATCCATACCCTTTAGAATCGGCGGTGCCCCCGATATTTGTTCAACTAGGGAGTTGTATGTCTCCATTTTCTTGTCATTTTCCTCGATTTTCTTTTCTTCCGATTCAATCCGTTTAGTGAGCTCCTCGACCATTTTCATAATGGCGGGGTCAGTCCCCGATTCGTTGGCGTTCGACCTTTCCGGCACAAGCTCGGTCCTGTGAACGACTTCTGGTTAGATCCTACTCGATGTTTGGTGCTGATTTTGTAGTTGTGCTATAACGACTTGTTGATCCTGTAACATTTCAAATATCAATTGGAGGCTAACTCAACCATATTCTCCACCATGCATACCTCGACCACCTGATCAAACTTCTTTGCGTATGCTACCTTTGGGATCAATGCCCAAATTTGCGTTTAGGGCGACATGTGAACTGACATCGATGGGATTTGCAATTGGTGCTTCCTCGAGTTCAGCCTGAGGCACATCGATCCCTAGGGTGACTATATTGTCAGTTTCCCCGTGAAATCCGAGGTCGTTGTCACCATGTGTAGGCGCTGCTTGTGAGTTTGACATGTTTATCCTGAAAACAAAGATTCATATGATAACTAGTGTAAAGCAGTGTGTGTTAATGGAATCAGTATTAAGCAATCACTATTATCCTTAGCCCCACGGTGGGCGCCAAACTGTCTACCCTTAAAAATGGATAACAATTAAACTTATAATGTGGTGTCAAGGACACATGATTCCACCTAATACCAATTGATAAAAGTGAGGATGAGTGATAGAAATTAACAATAAAGTAAATCAAACCAATGTTAGAATGGAACTCAGCCCTCAAGTTTGGTCACCCTTGAACTGGTTGATGCAAGAACAATTAAAGTGTAACAAGCTGATGAACAATAGTGTAAACGAGAAAGAGAATTATATTGCTTTTGTGCCTGTCCACCGTGACTTACAAATGATTAGAACCCCCCTTTATATAGTAGAGAAATTTCACTTATGGTATAATTCTAATTACAGAAGGAAATCTTATGATTAGCTAATTAACCGTTTCTGATTCGATCCGTTCCGAGATTTACGCCATGATCCTCAACTAGTCACCGAGATTTATGCCATGATCCTTGACCAGTCACGGATACCTCGCCTTTCTGTAATTATGTTATCTTCGATCTTTGCTTGATGTCTGTCTCATTTGGCTTCTATCTCTATTAGCCTCGATCTCGACAGGTACCTCGATTCTGAACTCGGTACCTTATCCTTGTAATTTAGTCTGATCTGTCAAATAGTAAAAATACTTTTCTAGTCTCTCTCTCGCCCCCTCTCTGTTTATCTTCTATAATTTCAAAATATTATATGTCATTTGTTTTAATTATTGAGTGTAATTTTAAAGATATTATACATAAAAATTTACTAATTAGAAAAATATTGTTTGGAGTGAAAAGTAATTCAAATATAATATGAACTGTTATAGTTCACATATAATAACATGAAAAGGATTACGATTATATTATATTATTCAAATAAAAAAATAATTTATGTAACATAATAAAAAAAATATTAATCGGGTTTAAAGTCCAATATAAAGATTTAACAAAAACATTAGGCGCAAGAAAGGGATAACTTCTAAACTATTAACCATTATTTTATACATAAAATTTGCACATTTTATCCATGATAAAGTTTTCTTGTTATATATTTCAATATCTCGTGGTTGATATTTTGATAAATGTTACAAGAACAAAACATGGAAAAATTATATTACTTATTTAAAGTCATAACACGTGACCTTTTAAATATTTTTCAACTTTAGCTAATCTTTCGTGGTTGATATTTTTCAACTTCTACAAGAACTAAACATGAAAAAATTATATTACTTATTTAAAGTCATAACACGTGACCTTTTAAATATTTTTCAACTTTAGCTAATCTTTCGTGGTTGATATTTTTCAACTTCTACAAGAACTAAACATGAAAAAATTATATTACTTATTTAAAGTCATAACACGTGACCTTTTAAATATTTTTCAACTTTAGCTAATCTTTCGTGGTTGATATTTTTCAACTTCTACAAGAACTAAACATGAAAAAATTATATTACTTATTTAAAGTCATAACACGTGACCTTTTAAATATTTTTCAACTTTAGCTAATCTTTCGTGGTTGATATTTTTCAACTTCTACAAGAACTAAACATGAAAAAATTATATTACTTATTTAAAGTCATAACACGTGACCTTTTAAATATTTTTCAACTTTAGCTAATCTTTCGTGGTTGATATTTTTCAACTTCTACAAGAACTAAACATGAAAAAATTATATTACTTATTTAAAGTCATAACACGTGACCTTTTAAATATTTTTCAACTTTAGCTAATCTTTCGTGGTTGATATTTTTCAACTTCTACAAGAACTAAACATGAAAAAATTATATTACTTATTTAAAGTCATAACACGTGACCTTTTAAATATTTTTCAACTTTAGCTAATCTTTCGTGGTTGATATTTTTCAACTTCTACAAGAACTAAACATGAAAAAATTATATTACTTATTTAAAGTCATAACACGTGACCTTTTAAATATTTTTCAACTTTAGCTAATCTTTCGTGGTTGATATTTTTCAACTTCTACAAGAACTAAACATGAAAAAATTATATTACTTATTTAAAGTCATAACACGTGACCTTTTAAATATTTTTCAACTTTAGCTAATCTTTCGTGGTTGATATTTTTCAACTTCTACAAGAACTAAACATGAAAAAATTATATTACTTATTTAAAGTCATAACACGTGACCTTTTAAATATTTTTCAACTTTAGCTAATCTTTCGTGGTTGATATTTTTCAACTTCTACAAGAACTAAACATGAAAAAATTATATTACTTATTTAAAGTCCTAAACACGTGACCTTTTAAATATTAGGCATAAAAGTTATATGATCTATTAATTACTTTAATATCATTAAAACACACACACATTAGTTTACTTTTTTTTCCAACAGAATCTGCATCCACTAAAAGTAATATGAAAGATTTATACGTATTTTATAGAGTTTAAACAAGGAAATAATTTATGTATGGTAAAATTCCAATTGATTTAAAGCCCTAAAATTTAGAACTTATTACCTACCTCAAATAAGGAAAGATTTAATAATAAAAATTTTAGAGAATTAATTAAATGAATGTTTTATTCAATGTGAAATATATTTTTAAAGAGTAAAAAAGGCGAACGACATTTCGCTAGCATGTTTCGTGCTTTTAATATAGTATAGATATAGATAGATATAGATTAATATATGTAGATTTTGAACCTATTACTTGAACAAAAAGAAACGGCTTAGAGAAAAGGGGTGTTTTTAAGTTTTCAATTCACACCAATTCCTCTAGTTGTTGTTAGGGTATCAAGAGCCAAGGACTCCGTCGTTCAATCATGTCAAATTCAAATCCTGAAATTCATGCACTGGGAAGCAGCTCCCCCAGTTTATGTCGAATACTTCCAAAAGATTGGATACTCAGCAAGAGCATTTGTTGGCACTGATTCAGGAGATACGGGAGTCGAAGGTGGAAACTACTAAGAATTTAAAGCTAATCCAGGATAAATTGGATTTCCCTTCTCCATCAGTTAATCACTCAGGTATACTTTCCTCTCCTTTCTTGTATTTAATGAGCCCAAGAACTGTAGCTCTTTTGGCTTAATTGTGCCGTTGCAACTGTAGCAACTGTATTTCATTTAGCATAAGCCTTTGGGTCCGTTGGAGAAATTATGCTTGTATGTATATGTGTGTGTGTGTGTGCTGATTTATCATAAGTTCCATGAATTTGTTAAATATATGTATACTGATTTGGACTTTACTGATTTCTATGATGTATTTATCTTCTTCTCATTTTCTAAAAATTCGTCCATTAGTGAATTTGGTATATTGTTACAGAAGTACAACCAGCGCCACTGCCATATCAACAGCACAATGTGAATTGCAATAATTGGAAGAATGTACATATGTTGACACATGTACCCATTTGCATTCTTGGACTAATAGTTATTGATTCAATTTGTCGATCAAAATTGAAGTCTCCTAGGTCTGATTGTAGCGACCCGACCAATTATTTTGAGAGTAATAGCCCCAATCCCCTATTGTTTGCTTTCCCCATATCTGTTTCTACTTATGTGACTTGACGGGAGGTCTTATTTTTGGTTTCGGACTGAGTTAGGATACGTAGTCCCTAAAACGGAAGCTGAAGTCTTAGGATTTTGACCGTAGTCAGAACTGTGTGAAGATGACTTCAGAATGGAGTTCCGTCGGTTCCGTTAGCTCCGTTGGATGATTTTGGACTTATGAGCTGGTCCGGATTGTGAATTTGAGGTTTGTAGCTGATTTAGGCTTGAAATGGCAAAAGTCGAATGTTTTGGAGATTTTGACCGGAAGTGGAGTTTTTGATATTGGGGTTGGATTTCGATTCTGGAAGTGGGAGTAGGTCAGTAATGTTGAATATGACGTGTGTACAAAATTTGAGGTCAATCGGACGTGGTTTGATAGATTTCGGCATCGATTGTAGAAATTTGAAATTTCAAGTTCATTAAGTTCGGATTGGAGGGTGATTCGTGCTTTGGTTGTTGTTTGATGTGATTTGAGGGCTTGACTAAGTTCATGTGGTGTTTTGGGATAGGTTGGTATGTTAGGTTGAGGTCTCGGGGTCCTCGGATGTGTTTCGGATGCTTAATAGTTTGAATTTTGACTTGGGCAAATGGTTGAAGTTGCTAGTTCTTGTGTAATCGCAGGTGCGAGCCCGCTGGTGCGAGACATAAGCAGAGTTGGGGGGATTGGTCAAGTGTCGCAGGTGCATGGAAAAGGCCGCATCTGCAATGCCCACAGATGCGCAAGGCTGATCGTCGGTGCGAAGAGAGACCGCAGAAGCAGACAGGATTCCGCAGGCGCGCACTCGCAGGTGCACCCCCTTCATCGCAAGTGCGGAGGCATAGGGGAGTAAGTGGTTTGCACATAAGCGCTCTTTTCGCCGCACAAGAGGGCGGGCAGGTGCAAGCCCAGGCTCCGCAGGTGCGGAAATTCTTGGGCAGAACCTACTTAAGCGAGACTTCGAGAGTTTTGGCAATTTTTATCATTTTGAGCTCAGACTTTGGATGTTTTTAGAGGGTTTTCGAAGAGATTACTGAGGTAAGCTTCTTGTAATCATTTTTCATCAATAATCTTGCTTCCCCATTTATTTTCCACCTAGTTAGTCTGTATTTAAGGTGGAATTTAGGAGTTTGAGGCTAGGGATTTCAAGAGTTTGATTCTGGGCTTTGAGTGGACTTTTGAGGTCGGATTTTGATAAATTTGGTATGGTTTGACTCATGAGTGAATGGGCTTTCGGATTTTGTGATTTTTTCCGGATTCCGAGACGTGGGCTCGGGGAGACGTTTTGGGCCGATTTTCTAATTTCTTACTTTTGCTTTGATTTCATTAATTAGATTAGCTTCTTATAGTTGTATTTATGGTATGTAATTGTTTTGGCTAGATTTGGGCCATTCAGAGTTGGATATTCATGGAAAAGGCATTGTTACCGATTCGTTGAGCTTGGTTCGAGGTAAGTGTCTTGCCCAACCTTGTGGGGGGAAATTCCCTTAGGATTTGGTACTGTTGTGATATTTGAGCGCCGTGTACGTGAGGTGACGAGTACCTACAGGGCTATTTGTTGTAAAACACAATTTATTTTATTGAGTAGTAATCTTTTCTTCCTTTAAATTGAGTTATACTAATTAAATGAGTATTAGCCTATTTTTCATTCTTAATTGAGGTATCCTATTATGTGTAGCTATCCTGTTTAGTCTAATATCGAATGTCTACATGCTTTAGCTGCTTATTTGAACTCTGTGAAGCATGCCTAGTTGATTTCCTACTTTTTCCTTGTTCTTTATCAGTATAACTGTAGAAATCTTGCTGTTAACTATTGTATTTATCGGTTTGAGCTGTGTATTTACTTTTGAGACTACGAGGCGGTTCTTCGGGAGTTCTCCCTACACATTTACTTTTGAGACTACGAGGCGGTTCCTCGGGATTTCTCCCGACATATTTACTTTTAAGACTACGAGACGGTACCTCGAGAGTTCTCCCTGTATATTTACTTTTGAGACTACGAGTCCGTTCCTCGGGAGATCTCCCTGCACATTTACTTTTGGGACTACGAGACGGTATCTCGGGAGCACCCCCTGTTGTTATCACATTGTTCTTGTGTTGTTGTTTCTCTTGAATTCTTGTTGTTAATTTCTCCATTTTTACTTCATTTTTATTATATCATATGTCTTGTTATTATATCCCAGTAGGGCCCGGACCTGACCTCGTCACTACTCTACCGAGTTTAGGTTTGTCACTTACTGGGTACCAATTGTAGTGTACTCATGCTACTCTTATGCACATGTTTTGTGTGCAGATTTAGGTGCTCGTTATCAGCCGCATTACCAGTGAGTTGAGACAACTTTGGAGACATCAAGATATATCTGTCGCGTCCGTAGACCTCGGAGTCCCCCTCTATTCTTCCCATGTCAAACACTTCCTGTATTTCTTTTTGTTAGACTCTGGTGTATAGAGAAACTATTTCCTTTTAGTAGCTTGTCACTCATGATGTTCCGGGTTTTGGGAAGACTGTGAATTATAGAGTATTGGCTATTGCACATGCCGAGCGGCATTGTTACTAGTTATTCAGTTATCCACTACTATTAGTTGCCAAGTTTTACTTTCGTATTTTTATTTCCCCATTTTGTTAGGCTTACCTAGTCGTAGAGACTAGGTGTCGTCACGATGTTGTACGGAGGGAGTTTGGGTCGTGAGAAGTTGGTATCAGAGCTTTAGGTTCACAGGTGTCGTGAGTCACAAGCCTGTCTATTAGAGTCTCGTGGATCGATACGAAGATGTCTATAATTATCTTCAGGAGGCTATGGAACTGTTATGAAAAATTATACGTCTTTGATTCCTTGTCGTGCAAAATTTGTTGACATCAAAAAATTCTAAATTTCTGTATTCTATTCTTTCTCACAGATGGTGAGGAACCGTACCAGAGGATCTGATAACTAGGCACCCTCACCCCCTACTAGAGCCGTGAGAGGTCGGGGCGGGGATAGAGGCCGAGGACGACCACGCGGTGCAACCAGAGCACCCGCGCGCGCTGCGAGAGAGGATCCCCCTGTAGCACCAGATGGAGGGCAGGCACCTGAGGTGCCTATTACTCCACCAGCTCTCCAGGAGACTCTAGCCTAGTGTTTGAGCATGTTCAGCACCTTACATCAGACTGGACTAATTCCACTTGCTCCTGCCACATCTCAGGCCAAGAGAGGGGCACAGACTCTCGCAGCCCGTACTCCTGAGCAGAGGGTCCAGGTTGACCAGGCCCTAAAGTTCATCCTATGCAGCCGGTAGCTCTGGTTCAACACGAGACTAGGACATCCGCTTCTGACGTGGAGCAGCTCAGACTTGAGAGGTACAAGAAGTACCACTCACCTACCTTCAGTGGATTGGCTACAGATGATGCTCAAGGTTTTCTAGAAGAGTGTTATTGTATTCTCCGTACTATGGGCGTAGCGGAGATGAGTGTGGTTCCTTTTACCACATTCCAGCTTAGAGGAGTAGTCTATCAATGGTGGTGTGGTTATGAGTTGAGTAGTCCAGACGAGGCAGCTTCACTTACATGGATTCAGTTCTCGGATATGTTTTTGAGAGAGTATGTCCCTCAGAGCCTCAGAAACTTGCCTCAGAAACGCATGGCTCGCGGAGTTTGAGCAGCTGCGCTAGGGTGCTATGACAGTGTCAGAGTATGCAGTCCACTTCAGTGATTAGGCCCGACATGTACCGGCCTTGATTGCCACAGTTCGAGAGAGGGTTCAACGGTTTATTGAGGGACTCCACCCCAGTATCCTGATTAGTATGGAAAGGGAGTTGGAGATGGATATTTCTTATCAGCGGGTTGTGAATATTGCCAGGAGATTGGGGGGCATGCTTGATCAGATAGAGAGGAGAGGGAGGACAAGAGGTCTCGAGAGTCGGGCACTTACATCGGTACTCGTGCCCCAGCCCCAGGAACCGTATTATGCACCGCCAGTATCTAGTGTGCCTCCGGCTCAGGGTGTTATCGTATTCTCCGTACTATGGGCATAGCGGAGACGAGTGTGGTTTCTTTTACCACCTTCCAGCTTGGAGGAGCAGCCTATCAGTGGTGGTGTGGTTATGAGTTGAGTAGTCCGTACGAGGCAGCTTCACTTACATGGACTCAGTTCTCGGATATGTGTTTGAGAGAGTATGTCCCTCAGAGCCTCAGGGACTCATCGCGTGCGAAGTTTGAGCAGCTGCGCTAGGGTGCTATGACTGTGTCAGAATATGCAGTCCACTTCAGTGATTGGCCCGACATGCACCGGCCTTGATTGCCACAGTTCGAGAGAGGGTTCAACGGTTTATTGAGGGACTCCACCCCAGTATCCTGATTAGTATGGCCAGGGAGTTTGAGATGGATATTTATTATCAGCGGGTTGTGAGTATTGCCAGGAGATTGGAGTGCATGCTTGATCAGATAGAGAGGAGAGGGAGGAAAAGAGTTCTCGAGAGTCCGGCACTTACATCGGTACTCGTGCCCCAGCCCCAGGAAACTTATTATGCACCGCCAATATCGAGTGTGCCTCCAGCTCGGGGTGTTATCGTATTCTCCGTACTATGGGCATAGCGGAGACGAGTATGGTTTCTTTTACCACCTTCCAACTTAGAGGAGTAGCCTATCAGTGGTGGTGTGGTTATGAGTTGAGTAGTCCGGACGAGGCAGCTTCACTTACATGGACTCAGTGCTCGGATATATTTTTGAGAGAGTATGTCCCTCAGAGCCTCAGGAACTCATGGTGCGCGGAGTTTGAGCAGCTGCGCTAGGGTGCTATGACTGTGTCAGAGTATGTAGTCCACTTCAGCGATTTGGCCCGACATGCACTGGCCTTGATTGCCACAGTTCGAGAGAGGGTTCAATGGTTTATTGAGTGACTCCACCCCAGTATCCTGATTTGTATGTCCAGAGAGTTGGAGATGGATATTTCTTATCAGCGGGTTGTGAGTATTGCCACAAGATTGGAGGGCATGCTTGATCAGATAGAGAGGAGAGGGAGGCCAAGAGGTCTCGAGAGTCTGGCACTTATATCGATACTCGTGCCCTAACCCTAGGAACCTTATTATGCACCGCCAGTATCTAGTGTGCCTCCGGCTCGGGGTGCTTTTAGCGTCCAGTCCAGCAGACCTGGCCCGAGTCAGTCACAATAGCCACGCCCTCCGAGGGGTTGTTTTGAGTGTGGAGAAACTTGCCATATGGTGAGGGATTTCCCCAGACTTAGGAGGGGTGCACCTCCGCAGACTTCTGAACCACCACGTGCTCCACCGGGTCCTCAGGATATGATTCTAGCACCAGCTACCGCCCCACCTACTCAGTCAGCTCGAGGTGGAGGTTGGAGAGGTCGAGGTCGCCCTAGATGGGGAGGCCAGGCCAGATATTATGCTCTTCCGACTTGTATAGAGGCAGTTGCTTCCGACTCAGTCATTACAGGTATTGTTCCAGTTTGTCATAAAGACGCGTTGGTCTTATTTGATCCAGGATCTACATATTCCTATGTGTCTTATTTTATTTGGGCATATCTCGGCATTATTTGAGCTCCATTGTTTATGTGTCTACTCCTGTGGGAGATGCTCTTGTTGTGGACAGCGTGTATCAGTCGTGTTTGATTTCTCTTAGTGGTTTTGAGACCAGAGCCAATTTATTATTACTCAACATGGTAGACTTTGATGTTATCTTGGGCATGGACTGGTTGCCACCCCATTATGCTATTCTTGATTGTCTGGCTATGCCAGGTTTACCACGATTAGAGTGGAGAGGTACCTTAGAATATACTCCCAGCCGAGTTATTTCATTTCTTAAAGCATAACGAATGGTTGAGAAGGGGTATGACACGTATCTAGCTTATGTGAAAGATGTCAGTATTTATACCCCTACATATGAGTGAGTTCCAGATGTGAGGGATTTTCTAGATGTGTTTCCAACTGATCTTTCGGGCATGTCGCCCGACAGAGATATTGATTTTGGCATTGATTTGTTGTCGGGCACTCATCCCATCTCTATTCCTCCATATCATATGGCTCCTCCTGAATTGAAGAAGTTGAAGGAGCAGTTACAGGAGTTGCTTGATAAGGGCTTTATTTGGCCCTATGTGTCACCTTGGGGTGCTCATGTCTTGTTTGTGAATACAAAAAGATGGTTCTATACGTATGTGCATTGATTATCGCGAGTTGAACAAAGTTACAGTGAAGAACATGTATCCTTTGCCTCGTATTGATGACCTATTTGATCTGTTATAGGGTGCCTGAGTGTTTTCAAAGATTGACTTACGTTCAGGCTATCATCAGCTGAAGATTCCGAAGCCAGATATCCCGAAATTTAGACTTATCCAACATTAGCCACTTAATTCCTTAATTAATTTGTTAATCCTCCATTAACCAATAATTACCCAATTATCCACATAATTAGGAATTATCTCAAATTACTTAAAATACTATTCACTTTTAACACAGTTTGAACACCTTTCTATTATGGTCATGTGGTACCTTGTATGACACTAGTCTATAAATACGGGGTATTATAGTTTGGACCGTATTTTATCTCAAAATGTCAAACTTCGACGAAAATTCATTTTCTACGATTTGCTTACCCTCTCAAAATGTCAACTTACATCGATTAACTTACGACGAAACTTTGACGTATGAAAATGCGGGATGTAACATCCTTCGCCCCTTAGAAACATTCGTCCTCGAATGTTTACTCTTAGAGACTTTGGGAAAATCTTTTTGCCAGAGTCTCCTCCGTGCACTAGACTAAAACTAACCTGTACGCAGCCAGAAAACATACTATACATGCCACACATGGCCAATGTCTATAATTAGCAACACTTGGCTTCACACAGCTGTCCATTATAAATTTTGAAAGTCAGAAAAAAGAGCTTACCTGATGACCTACTGGCCTNACTTTCAATTATACTCATAATATGAGAAAGTTTATGGGATTTTTTTATTGTAAAGATAGAAATTATTTTCTCACGAGAAAAGAAGGATATCTTTTTACCATTTTTAGAATTAATCGTATGAAAATTTGTACTCTTTATATGAGATTATGAAAATTAGAAGTTGAGAAAATATATGTATTTTTACATGTATATTTTAATTAAATATTAGTGTATGTATTGATTTTATATGGTACCATATGACCATGATAGTAGGGTATGNGCCACACATGGCCAATGTCTATAATTAGCAACACTTGGCTTCACACAGCTGTCCATTATAAATTTTGAAAGTCAGAAAAAAGAGCTTACCTGATGACCTACTGGCCTGAATAGAGCTGTGCTGAGGTATCCCACCTGGAGCCATATATTTAGTTTGAAATAGGTGGGGGTATTTATACTTCATATCTTCCTCCGCTTCCCTATTCATCTCGTCCACATTCTTGCTTCTCCATAAACCCTTCACAGAGGCTACCTCCTTATTCTTTAGCCTGCGGATTCATCGGTATAGGATGGCAACCAAAAGTTCCTCATATTACAAGTCCTCCGTAATCTGTACATCATCCGTGGGCACCACTCGGGTAGGATCGCCAATGCACTTCCGTAACATAGACACGTGAAAAGTCGGATGGACAGACTCCAATTCCGAGGGCAATTCTAACTCATAAGCTACTTGGCCCAATCTCCGAAGGATCCTATAAGGCCCAATATACCGTGGGCTAAGCTTTCTTTTCTTGACAAACCTCATCATGCCCTTCATATTTGACACCTTTAAGAATACCAGTCATTAACCACGAGCTCTAAGTCTCGTCACCGCACGTTAGAATATGACTTCTGACGACTCTGGGCTGTCAATAGTCGCTCCCAGATAAGCTTTACTTTCTCTATGGCTTACTGAACCGGGTCTGGCACATGTAACCCAGATTCTCCAACATCAAACCACCCTATAGGAGATCTGCACTTACGACCATACAAAGCCTCGTACGAAGCCATCTGGATACTGGAGTGGTAACTGTTATTATATGCAAACTCGATAAGAGGTAAATGTTCATCCCAACTTCTTTTAAAATACAACACACATGCTCGTAACATATCCTCGAGCGTCTGAATTGTAGGCTCAGCTTGTCCATCAGTCTGTGGATGAAAAGATGTGCTGAGATTCACCTGAGTCCCTAGACCTCTCTGAAATGACCTCCAAAAATGTGCTGTAAACTGAGCCCCACGGTCAAATATAATAGATACTGGTACTCCGTGTAGCCACACTATCTCCTTAATATATAACCTGGCATAGTCTTCTGCTGTATATGTAGATCTGACCGGTTGGAAATGAGCTGATTTTGTGAGCCTATCGACTATCACCCATATGGAATCGAACTTACGATGAGAACGA
>AWOL01S0010817.1:42320-58911 GCA_000715115.1 Nicotiana otophora | reverse complement strand
ATGAGTGATTATGAGGTATGCCCGAGTGGCAAGAGTGATTGTGAGGTATGCCCGAGTGGCACGAGTGACTGTGAGGTTTGCCCGAGGGGATGTATATGAGTGATGTTTTGCCCGAGGGGCTGTTTATGATTTCATCATTTTGCTTACAGTTTTCCTTTGTCTGAAAACTGTTGGAAAATACCTTTAAATGATTTTTTATTGGAACTGGGTTAAACGAAATGTTTTGATTCAAATCCTGATTTTAAAAGCATGTGGCATTTTACTGAGATTTCCCGATATGAATGTTATATGATTTATTGCTCGTCATTACTGCTCAGTCTTTATTTATTTTTGTTACTTACTGAGTTGTATACTCACGTTACTCCCTGCACCTTGTGTGCAGATCCAGGTGTAGCTGGACACGGTAGTCGTTGTTGATTATTCTGGTTGCAGATCTTTTCTCGGGGATAGCAAGGTAGCTGCCTGGCGATCGCAGCCCTGCTCTTCTCCCTCTTATCTTCCTCTAGTTGTATTTAGTTATTTTCCAGGCTGAGTTAGCCTTGATATTGTTAGACAGTTTGTAGTAGATGCTCATGACTAGTGACACCCCGATGTCGGGCTTTTTCCTTCCGCACTTTTATTTTTGATTTTAACTCCTTTACGAAGGTTTTTATGTTAAATAACATTGAAATTATCTTTGAAATGAAAACATCGGTTTGTTTTGGAAATGAGTCGGATTGCCTAGTTCCACGATAGGCGCCATCACGACAGGGGTTAGTTTGGGTCGTGACACAAATGATCACATTTGTGAAGTTATGCTGGGACCATTTGTTTGCATTTGCGAAGGGAGCTGACTTCACATTTGCGAAGTCAGTGTCGCATTTGCGACATTTCCCTAGGCTTGTCAGGTGCCACATTTGCGAGATATTCTTTGTATTTTTGAGGGTTTGCAATTGCGAACCCAAGGTCGCAATCCCGACTTCTGCACCTGAACATAAGTCTTAAAAAAAGGGACTTAGAAATATTTTTGTCACGCCCCGACCTTGAGGAGCGGGACCGGTGCTCGACTGAGTCATCCTAGTCAAGCAAGCCTACTTAGTACCTACCATTCAACCTTACCCATGAATGATTGAGGTTAAATATACAGAATTAGACCTATAAAGAGAATCGTATGTACAACACCAACCTTCATTTTTATAGGAGCTTCATTTACAGTTACCAAAATATTTTCAAATTCATAGTTAAAAGAGGAAACATCCAACAATTTCAACAATGTTTTTAATTAGTCTTCCCACACTCAAAACATAATCCACAGTTTGTCTACGGAGCCTCTAAGTGAACAAGAGTACAATATGGAAATACTGGCGACAAGGCCCCGACAATACCTCAAAACACAATGTGCAAAATCAAATGACATAAGGCCCTAAAGTAGAATAGGGCTCACCAAATCAACTAAGAAGAGGTACATCTATCAAGAACTTGATCCACTTGCTGCGGAGTCACCTGCATCCATTAAAGATGCAATATTCCCGGCAAAAGGGACATTAGTACATATGGAATAGTACTAGTATATAAAGCTAAATTCCCTCCCATGCAATAGAATGCCAACACAAGAAGGGGAGAATCATGAAAGCGGCAAATGCCAAGTTAAAACATAACAATTTTCAAATAAGAATTACATTTTTGGTTGGGAGATCATTAGCCACCGATCATCACACCATGAATGAGGCATGGAGTCCGATCACAGCTCGATCGGCTAAGCCGTCTCTCTACGAATGAATATGGATCGACATGTGATGCGAATCAAATATGATAATAAGAAGGGGGAACCAACATGGGCGCGGCATGGCATCCGATCACCACCCGATCGACTAGGTCGTCTCCCCACATATGCCGTGTGAGTCGACATCCAAGGCCAATAACAAGCTCATCCCAATTAATGGGAATAATCTCAATACAATATACCATGGGTATTCATTCCTCAATTAACTCCTACACCGGCACATGTAGTTTCGGGTGTGGGCCTTTACAACCCACCCTTCCTCGGCTCGCTAATGATACTCCCAAAAATATTTTGTATATAAAGGAAATAGAAATATGAATGTATGCATCTCATAGCCTTTCATACCATCTATCGCTTCATTAGCACTTTTAACCATTCACAACATCTTTATTTTATTGGCTCTCTTGGCCATACCTAGTGTTCTTCATTCATGGAACGATGACCGCATTTCATGTTTCACACTTTTATTTCTTTACTTCCAAGGATCGTTATCATAAACATCAATACATAGAACATTCTGAAAATTATAGCTTTAGGTTCATTAGTAATGAGTGCCTTAAACACATTGAATCTCTTTCAAAGAATGGGGCGTAATGATTGGCAATCGAAATACAAGTTAAAATCATAAGCGATTAATACACCATTTATTCTTGGAATACTTTTCCCAAAAGGGGATCATGGTATCTATAGCTTCAACTCATGAGTATGTAAGAACTCAAACAATTCTTACAAAGGAGAGCATGGTGATTTACAATTGACACATGGATTCAAATCTTATGCATTAATTACAACAACCATATTTGAACATTTTCCCCTGAAGGGGAAGCATCATAGGATATGAGTAATTCGAACGTGACTCGAGTACATAATTATTTAGGCAAATCAATTTTCGGAAGCAATTTGGAACAGTTGGAATGAGAGTTTGAACAAACCATATGTAGAACTCACGAGGAACTCATGAATTTCGATTCTAGAAAAGGAGTTTAGCCAACATACCTTTCTTGAGGTTTTCTTAGATTACTACAACGTCCCAATACTTATAGCAACCTCAATATATAGAAACATAACCAAAATAACCATAATTAGGAAGGTATTCTTAGATTTAGTCCTTTCTGACATTTCATCAAACACCTAATATGCGAAATCGACTACAAGGTCACATAATAGAAATTCCTCTATCCCACCATGAATTTTCAAGCAGCCAACCAATATACAATATCCCTACAACACCCATCAACCATCATTGATCACAGCATGCGCAACCATTTGCTTCAAACCCACCAAAATCACATTTCCTAGTCTTCACATACTCCCAAATTCGAGATTGAGGGCTTATGGCTTCCGATCATCATCCCACAAGCCCCAATATGATAAGATCCTACTTTAACCCATTATTAAAATTTGCATAAAAGCTAGGGATGAAGTCTTACCTTGTAAGTAGAAGGCCTTGTGAGTTTCCCTCTTGAATTCCCAAGGTTTGAGCAAGAATTGGAGAGTTGAATTGTTAGAGCTTCTCCGTCTCTCTCTAAATTGATATCCTCACTCTAAAACATCAAGTCATAACTTATAAAATGGCCCCCTAAGGCCTTATATCAAAATAGAGTAGGATTTGAAAGTTTCCAAAGATAACCCCCTGATATCAATTATGTGATGCAATTCTGTGGTAGCAGAACAGATCTGTGGCCAATAGAATGGCCACAAAATGGTATGTCAATTTCGCGATGCAATTTCAGGTAGCATAATAGATCTACGACCATCAGAATGACCACAAAATGGTCTTCAAATTCTGGATTGGGTCTGGTCAGATCCACGATGCATTTTCGCGGTAGCAAAATGGATCTACAGCCAACAGAATGGCCATAAAATAGTCTTCAAATTTTGAGTTGCTTCTGAATCATTTCGTGGTGATTCCGTGGTCTGCGGAACAGATATGATGTAGCATAATGGACCACATAATCATCATTTTTTGCAAAAATTTCAACCAACTCCATGATGCATTGCATAATCCAAACATCCCTGTTGTGGCACATTAGCTTACCTTGGCACCATAAAAACTTAAATTCTTGGCGAACTTTTAAGGGGCCTTATAATTTTCATATTTAGAGTCATAGATTTGGTAGGAGGCAATTTTGAGGAGAGATTTTCACCTACAACTATTGGGTATGTGATTTTAATTAATTTTCAATTATATTACATGATTATATATGAGATTTAATCTCTAATCCATGGAATTTGAAGAAATATTTTGGGAAATTTTGTCTATGTTTTGATAAATAAAAATTTGAGATTTGAGAGTCGAATTGTACTCGGATTTAAAAACAAAATACATATATGGAGGCGTGGTGTTATGGGTAGTCTAGATCTACCCTTGGACTCGGGTTTTGACCAGGCAAGCCCGGGGTTGACTTTTGTTGACTTTTGGAGAATTATATAAAGATCATAACTTTATTAATCGTACTTGATTTCTCTTGCATGGTTTGATGATATTAAGTCGTTTTTGTTAGATTTGAGCTGTATAGAGGTTAATTTTAAGAGAAAAGTCATTTTTTGAGTGTTGATTTGGCCTAGTTGAGGTAAGTGTCTTGCCTAACTTTGTGTGGGGGAACTACCCCTTAGTATTGGGTTGATTGTACTATTTGAATTATGGGAAAGACGTATACATGAGGTGGCCAGTGTGTACACGAGCTTACTTATAAGCATTTTATTGAAATTGTTATTATTTGTTCTATCTTTCGTTGTCAAGTTTATTCTTACATGGTTTAATTGAAGTTGTTATTACATTTTCTAGTTTCCATTGTCGAGGTTACTTTTATATGCATTTATTAGTGGTTATTGTTATATGCTATTCTTTCCATTGTTGAGTTATTCTCATGCATTTAGTCGTAGATTCTATTTCATGTTATCTCTTTCATTATTAAGCTTATGTTATGCATTAGAGTTTGAAGTTTCCATTTCACGGGAATACCTTCACTGTTGAGTTATTGAAGTTGTAGTTGTTGAGAGCTATTAACATGTCTGTGGTTGAAATTGTTGGTTATTGGAATACCTTTCCTTGTTGAGTTATTTCTCGTTCATTTGTTGTTATTGAGATTATTGTATACATTGTAATTGAGCCGTGTGCTATGTGTTGTGGTGACATTGGTATTATTGATTCTGGCAATGTTGTGGCATATGGGCACGTGTGGTGCGAGTTGACTATTGTGTTGTGATATTGATGCACATGCGGCGGTATAAGGGAGGGTATTGATGTGCAAGTAGCAAGATAAGGTGAGATTTATACACGTGTTACTAGTAAGGGAATTACTTGAAGCCACGCGGTGAGATAAGGGGGCTAAAGCGTGTGAAGTTATTTTAGAAAAAATATTTTTAAAAATATATGCAAGGCGCACGTAGCGATATAAGGAAGATTGTGATTGTAGTTTGTGAAATATGAATATAAGGTCTGGTACCTCGGTGTGATTCTTGTTATGCATTCTATATTGGATAGACTTGTTGATTTGAACTGTTATTGTGTTATTTCCTTACTTCATTCCATTCGTATTTTAATTGTAATTGGTTATTCGTTGTCTTTATCATATGTACACTAGTTATTGTCATTTGTTGCTTTTATTTTCGTTGTTAGCCTTGTATTGATAAATCGCCTTATTGTCATTTATTGCCTTTACTTCTCCGTTTGTAGATTATATTAATATTCTGCACATGTTGTCTATGTCTAGTAGGTGTCTTGACCTGATCTCATGACTACTCTACCGAGGTTAGACTTGATACTTACTGGGTACCGTTGTGGTGTACTCATGCTACGCTTCTATATATTTTTGTGCAGATCCAGGTACTTCTGCTCGTGCCGACACCCGTGAGTTGACTCAGACTTTGCAGAGACTTCAAGGTATACCTGTTTGATGCTCGTAGGTCCCAGAGTCACCTTCTAGAGATCTCATGCTACTATTTCTCTTATTTTTGTACAATATTGTATTAGATTTTCTTAGTATATTTCAGTAGAGCTTATGACTCAGTTTCACCGATTTGGGAGATTTTATATCTGTTGTACCATTTTGGATTTATTATGATATTTATCAGTTTAATTTGATATCTTGGTCGTTATTTCTGCTAAATTATCAATGTGTGTTAGGCTTACCCAGTCTTAGAGACTAGGTGACATCACGACTTCCTAAGATGGGAATTTGGGGTCGTGACACCCGCACTTATTCGCGTGGGCGAAGAGTTTTATTATTATTATTATTATTATTATTATTATTATTATTATTATTATTATTATTATTATTATTATTATTATTATTATTATTATTATTATTATTATTATTGTCTTTTCTTTTGAACTCTTAGAGTGCTCCATATTCATTTTTATTAGTTTCATGAGTATTCATTCGTTATATTGGTTTAGTTACTAGTATTGCACTTTCTTTCTGTATTTTTGAGATGGGTTTAGTATTATTATGTTGGTAAGATTGGTAATATTGGTGAAGACTCGTTTTTAGTTAATTGATGAAGATTATGACCGATTTAGGTGAATATTAGTTGGTTGTTATTTATTTATGAGACAAGAGTTATTTTTATAAGTCCTAGAACATGAAATGTCATGAGCATTCATTCGTTATATTGGACTAGTTACTAGTATTGCACTTTCTTTCTGTATGTTTGAGATGGGTTTAGTATTATTATGTCGGTAAGATTGGTAATATTGGTAATATTAGTGAAGACTCATTTTTAGTTAGTTGATGAAGATTATGACTGATTTAGGTGAATATTGGTTGGTTGTTATTTATTTATGAGACATGAAATTTTTTGATTAGTCCTAGAACAAGAAACACTTTGTCACGACCCAATATAGGATCATGATTGGTACTTAGGAGCAAGTGCCCCAAGTAAGCCTTATCGGCCAATAGGTTTTTGGATAGTCCTAGAACAAGAAAAACTTTGTCATGACCCAATATAGGATCATGACCGGTGCTTGGAGAAAGTGCCCCTAAGTAAGCCTTATCGGTATTTTATAGAAAATATCAGAGCCCTAGGTTATTCTAGTGACTAATGGAGCACATGTCGATATGTCACGACCCAAAATCCTAACCTATCGTGATGGCGCCTAACGTGGTACTAGGCACGCCGATTTCTCACAAATATTTCCAACACTTTTTAACAAGAATAAATTTAAAGCAGTTTTAATAGTAAAAGTTCTCATAATCGGGATAGAAAAGCCAAAACATAATGTGGAATTCCCAACTATCGGGGTGTCACAGAGTACATGAGCATCTATACCTCACAATTCTGGAAAACACAGTCCATAATAATCTGAGGCCAAATACAATAATCAAGAATATAAGGAAGGAGAGACAAGGTCTGCGAAACACCGGCAGCTACCTCGGAATCTCCGAATAATCAAATGTGCGAAGAAATCAACACCCACTGTGTCCAGGAATACCTGGATCTGCACACGAAGTGAAGGATGTAGTATAAGTACAACCAACTCAGCAAGTAACAATACTAAATAAAGAACAGAAAGTAGTGACGAGCTTTACAACTGATTCCAATTACAGTAATTTCCAACATAATAAGGTAGGCATGCTTTCAAGTTCAAAATTTAAGGTCAAAACAGTAATTTCATGTCAAGTTCAACTGAAACATAAGATAATATCTCTCAAAAATTTCCAAAACAGTAATATATGACAGCTGAAGTGCAACAATAATGAAATCAAATGCATCCTCTCAGGACCACAGTCACTCAACCATTCCATTCACTCAGCACTCAACGCTCGCACTCAGTAGGTACCTGCGCTCACTGGGGGTGTGTACAGACTCCGGAGGGGCTCCTTCAGCCCAAGCGCTATAATCCACACAGATAACTCACGTGCTGCATGGGCAACTCACGTGCTATAGTATAATATATGAATCCGCACGGACAACTACCGTGATGCACAGACAACTCACATGCTATAGTATCAAAATCTGGATCCGCACGAAAACCTCACGTGCTGCATGGACAACTCACATGCTATAGTATAATATCTGGATATGCACAGACAACTCACATGCTGCACGGACAACTCACGTGCTATAGCATAATATCTCACAATCAGGCCCTCGGCCTCACTCAGTCATAAATCTCTCCAGTCTCTCGGGCTCTCAATAATCATGATAATCAGCTCAAACAACAATGATATGATGCATCAATAATGAATAATAGAGACTGAGATAAAATATACAAGTAAACTGTGACTGAGTACAAAATAACAATTTAGCAGATAATTCAACATGTACACGACCTCTTTGGGTCCCTACAGTGTCGACAAATAATCTAAACATGATTTGTGGTTCAATTTCTCTACTACATTGAGAATGTACAGATAACCACAGATTATTCAACTACACAGTTTCATGAAATTTGACCAGGTCACAATTCCTACGGTATACGCCCATACGCCCGTCACCTAGTATGTGCGTCACCTCAAAACCGATCACATAACATAAAATCTGGGGTTTCAAACCCTCAGAACCAGATTTAGAACTATTACTTACCTCAACCGCAAAATTCTTTATTCTGCTATGCCTTTGCCTCGCAAATCGGTCTCCAACCGCGTCAAATCTAGTCACAAATAATTCAATTCAATCAATACAAATTATAGGAATTGATTCTATATAAAATATTAATTTTCCAACAAAATCCGAAATTGCTGCCAAAAATAGCCCGTGGGGCCCACGTCTCGGCACCCGACAAAATTTACAAAATATTAGCGCCCTTTCAACCACGAGTCCAACCACACCAATTTTACCAAATTCCGACCCCAACTCGACCTCCAAATCTTAAATTCTTATTTTGAAATCCCTAAGCCCAAATCCTCTAATTTCACCTCAAAAACACATAATCTAGTCGAAATACTCAATGATAATGCAATATTATTGACTAACAATGATCACAAGTGACTTACCTCAAGTTTTCTGTGCATTCCCTCTGAAAATCGCCCCAAAACCGTGCTTGAAAGTCCAAAAATGAGAAAAACTCTCAGACCCTTCATTTATATTCTGCCCAGGCATTTTTTGCATCTGCGATGCACGTAGTCACATCTGTGGTCTCGCAGATATGAGGGCCTTCATGCTTCTGCGGTTTGAGGTACTTATGCGGATAGCAGTTCGCTTCTGCGAAGAAGTTGTCCGCTTCTGCGATGAGGCTTGGCCCTTCCCTTTTCTGCTTCTGTGATTGCGAAGCCGCAGGTGCAACTCCGCTTCTGCGGTAAGGAGTGCGCATCTGCGGTCACTGCCCTTCCTATTCCAGGACGCATCTGCGACTATTTTGTTGCTTTTGCGGTCACACACCTACGACCATTTCCATCGTAGGTGCGATTTCACCAGAACTGAAAAAATTCCAAAATTGCTCCAAGTCCAAATTTGGTCCGTTTAACCATCCGAAACTCACCCGAGGCCCCCGGGACCTCAACAAAATAGACCAATCAGTTCTAAAACATCATACGAACTTAGTCGAAGCCTAAAATCATACCAAACAATACTAAAATCATGAATCATACTCCAATTACAGCTTAATGATACTAAGAACTTTCAACTTCTACATTTAACACTGAAACATATCAAATCAAATCCGATTGACCTCAAATTTTGCACACAAGTCATAAATGACATAACAGACCTATTCCAATTTTCAGAATCGGATTCCGGCTCCGATATCAAAAAGTCAACTCCCCGGTCAAACTCCCAAACTTAAATTTCTATTTTTGTCATTTCAAGCCTAATTTAGCTATGGGCTTCCAAATAATTTTCCGAACACGCTCCTAAGTCCAAAATCACCATACAGAGCTATTGAAATCATCAAAACTCTGTTGTGGGGTCATTTACATATAAGTCGACATCCGGTTACTAGTTTAACTTAAGCTTTAAACCTTGGAACTAAGTGTTCCAATTCATTTCAAAACCTCACCGAACCCGAACCAATCACCCCGGAGAGTCACATAAAACCTGTAAAGCACAAGTTGAGTAGTAAATGGGGGAACGGGGTTGTAATACTCAAAACGACCGGCCGGGTCATTACACGATAGTGGAATTTTAATTATGGTGTAGCCGGCCATTCCCATAATCGTGATTCTGTGAGGGCGTTATAGGAAGTTTTTTGTCTTTGTTTCTTATTCCTTTGTATGTGTGTGGCAATTAGGGTCAAATAGCGGAACGTCACCTTTTATCTTGTTCTTTTATGGTGCGAACCGGACATTCAATAATAGAGTATGGCTAGAGGTTCAAGGACATTTAAATGTTTCCACTGGACAACAACTGTCTCCCAGCAAAGGAAAGCAACAGAAGTAGTAAACAAGGTCGATGAAAACGTCGTTGTGCCATAATGGGGGTCTTTCATATCGCTAAGATATGTAATGACGTCCACTCTTCAATTAAGTACTAGATCACCACTATAGTTAGAAGATTATTATCATTGAGGTGCTTACCTCCATGTAGAGAATAATTGAGAGCTCGGTAGATATAATTGGTAAACAGGGCAAAAAATGGGTAATAAATTAGGGATATAAAAGCTTTATGCATCTGGACTTACTAAGATTGTCTAGAGCAGAGATGTATTCTCAATAAAGTTCCTAAATTTGAAACCACAATGTTTACTATTTCTGATGGTTTAATCATCCTTATAGGTTTTTGGCGAAATACTTAAAGCATTATGAGCTCTATATTGCTCCAGCGATAGGCCTGTGGAGCTAACAACTTGTAGACTGGAGTACATGATGAATATATGGAATAGAACAATACTGTTAGGGACGCGGATATGAGTGATACAACTGACTTAGAAATAAGTACACTAAACTTATATGAATCGCTTTCTTCTCGATAATCGAAAGCCCAAACATGATAAGTACTTAAGAAATTAATACAGACAATGGATATACTGATATGTGACACCAGGATTTATCAACTGTCTAGGTACCTGACGTTTTAGGTTTAGAGGTTTGTTGAATGGTTAGGTTTAGAGGTTTGTTGAATGGTTGGTTAATCATTTAAACAAGTCAATATTCCCACATTCTAAGACTCTGGCCTATTATGTGGAAATTGAACTTGTTAAAAAGAAAAACAAATTAAGAACTGATGTGATTGGCATGCAACTAAGAATTCATTTAAGAAGGTAGAGACTAGGAAATCTCACAATATGAATTTTTCTTATATGGGACAAAGAGTTAGATAAATGAAATCTTGAGATAGTATGAGATCCTTTAATAATTGCTACTTTGATGGAAGAATCTCATATAGTTGAAACTTTGTATTAAGCTTATCAGATTCAAGTTGAGAGATAGGATACCCTATCTAGCCAAATTGTACTTGACCTTGTGATTTTGACGTGCTGTCACGACCCCAATTTCTCTTCGTAGGATGTCGTGATGGCATCTAGTCTCTAAAACTAGGTAAGCCTAACATTTAATAATAACTTAACAAGAATAATCCACAGAGGTACTAAAATACAACAACAACAACAACAACAACAACAACAACAACCCAGTATAATCCCACTAGTGGGGTCTGGGGAGGGTAATGTGTACACAGACCTTACCCCTACCTTGGGGTAGAGAGGCTATTTTCGATAGACCCTCGGCTCCATTCCTCCAAGAACTCCCCACCTTGCTCTTGGGGTGACTCGAACTCACAACCTCTTGGTTGGAAGTGAAGGGTGCTCACCACATGGGTACTAAAATAGAACTGACAAAACTCATATAGCCTTCCAAAACAGAGTCTAAACAACAACCTTCCCAAAACCGGTGGAGTTGAGTCATAAGCTCTACCAAGTAAAATAGGATGTCTACTACATCACTATCTGAATGAAAAATACAACAGGAAGTAAAGATAAAGGAATGTGACTCTGAGGCCTGCGGACGCCGAGTAGGTATATCTTGATGTCTCCGGGAAATCAGCTACACCCAATCACTAACGTCCGACACGAACATACGTATCTGAATTTGCACAAAAAGATGTGCAGAAGCATAGTATGAGTATACCATAATAGTACCCAGTAAGTATCAAGCCCAACCTCGGTAGAGTAGTGATAAGGCCATGTCAACACACCTACTAGGACATAATAAACAGAATGAAAATGCAATAACAAGAATTAATAGGAAAATGGAGAAATAAGTAATGTGAAGCAAGTTAATAACATAAACTAATGAAAGGATTGTAAGCATAGAGATAACATAAAGGAATTAATTGAAAAGAACCACAATGATCATATACGGATAATAACTGCTAGAATAAGGAAGAACAACACAATAAGAAGTGTTCCCACCAATAACTCTTTGCAATATGAGATAAACACAAGCATCACAACGAGGTATCGTCTCGTGTACAATAAGAATCACAACCGAGGTACTGCCTCATATTCACATTTCTCAATTTCAATCACAATCTTTCCTTATACTGCCGCGTGAGCCTTACACTTAAATAGTTTTTCCGAAATAGCTACACACACTTTAGCCCACCTTATGAAGCCGCGTGGCTTCAAGCAATCCCCTTACAAGCAACACGCACATGAGTCCCACCTTATGCCACCACATGCACATTAACCCCTATCCTTATACCACCGCATGTTCATAAATATCACATCACAATAACCCTCGCACCACAAGTGCCTATATGTCACAACTTACCAATTATCAATAATATCAATGTTTCCACAATAATAGCCTGTGGCTCAACCATAATGGGTACAAGAGTATCAACAATAACAAGGAATGTAAATTTCTCAACAAGAAGGACATATCAACAATAAACAACTTCACTTCAACGTGATACCGACTTTCACAACTTCAACACCAATAGCTCAACAATGATAAAGCTAATGTGTAACCATAATATTAAACAAGAATAACTCATAATGGAAATGATAACGTGTAAAAATGATTTCAAATAATGATAATCAACAATGAAAGTGATAACATGTACAATGACTTCAAATAATGCTAATCAACAATGATAGAAATAAGATGTAACAATAAAAGAGGCAACAAGTTCATCGAAAGCGTAAGAGCAAAATATCAAGTAGGATGTAGAACAAGTGTTAACAAAGTCATTTAAGGCATGTAAGGATAGAATAATACAAGTAATAGTAAATTGACATGAGAATTTAGAACATGATATGACAATTCAATTAGAGCATGGAAAGAGTCTAAGCAGCCTAAATTAGACAAATACCACATATAACCCATGTACCCACTCGTCACCTTGCGTACACGACTTTTACATAGCACAAATGACACAATCAATCCCAAATCCTAAGGGGTAGTTCCTCCTCACAAAGTTAGGCAAGATACTTACCTCAACTAGACCAATTTAACCCTCGAAAATAGCTTTTTTCCCTAAACTTTGCCTTCACATAGCTCAAATGTAATCAAAATCGACTTAACATCATCAAACAATGCAAGAGAAATCAATTACAATAGATAAAGTTATGATCTTTATAATTTTTCCAAAAAAGTCAACTCGGGGCTCGACCGGTCGAAATCTGGGTCCAAAGGTAGATTCCCACTACCCATAACCTTACGATTCCATATATGTAATTAGTTTCAAAATCCGAGTCCAAATCGACTCTCTAAACTCAAATTCTTATTTCTCAAAACTTGACAAGTTTCACAAACACTTTGATTCACATGATTTTGATATTAAAACCTTAGATATATTGATGAAATGTAGTTGGAAATAGATTAGAATCACTTACTTAAAGTTTGTAGATGAAAATACTCTCTCTAAATCGTCTCCTACCGAGTCTAGGGTTAAAAAAAGAGAGAATATGATATGAAATCCCGACTTTCTAACATTTTGTTCAGTTGTAGATGTTGCAATTGCGGCACCGACACCTTGGGGAATTTCTCGCAAATGCGAACCCTGCTCCCCTTGCAAAAGCGATAAATGTTGTCGCAAATGTGAACCTAGCCCAGCCCCAAGCAACATCGCAAATGCGACCGAGGCATCGCAATTACGATACTTGTGGTTTCCTGCTAAGGTCGTAAATGTAACCCTAGTGTTCGCAAGTGCGACATCAGAGGCACCATACACCAAAATTTTTATTTTTAGTGCCAAACCTTCTGAAACATGTCCGAAACTCATCCGAGCCCTCGGGGATCTAAACCAAACATCCAAACAACTCTAAAAACATCATATGAACTCGGTGACATGATCAAAATATAAAAATAAAATCTAAAACTACGAATCGAACACTAAACGCATGAAATTCGAAGTAAATTTCTAGAAACTCTAAAATTGCAAATAAACATCTGAATCTTATCATTTCAAATCCAAATGATACCAAATTTTGCAGACAAATTCTAACTACCATAACAGACCTATTCCAATTCCCAAAATATAATTCGGATCTCGATAGCTAAAAGTCAACCTACGGTCAAACGTTTTTACATTAAATTGCCAAATTTTAGCAAAACAATAAAAATCAACCTACAGACTGCCAAACTCAATTCGGGTCATACCTCCATGTCTAAAATAATACGAAGCTATCAGAGCCATCAAAATACCATTCCGGGGTCGTTTTCACAAAAATTAAACTTTGATTAATATTTCTAATTTAAGCTTCTAAGTCAAGAATTAAAGGGTCCAAATCAACCCGAAAGCTTCCCTAGACGAAGCGAATCAGCCCCATAAGTCATAAAACCATAAATACACATATGTGAAGCATAAAAGGGGTAACATGGCGCAATTACACAAAATGGCCGGATGGGTCGTTACATTCTCCCCCTCTTAAAACAAACATTCGTCCTTGAATGTGCATAAGGACATACTTGAAGTGATGAATAAATGTGGATAACGACTCTGCATGTCGTGCTCGGTCTCCCAGGTCGCCTCCTCGACCGGATGATCCCTCCATTAAACCTTCACTGAAGCAATGTTCTTTGATCTCACACTTCACTTGCTGATAATTTAGGCACCGAGCTACACTCCACTATGTCTTTCTTCATTCTCCTCCACCAATAGTGCTTCTTCAAGTCCTGATACATCTTAACGGCACACGGATGAATGGATTACCGAGAACTGTGGGCCTCCTCAAGAATCAACTCACGCAACCCATCCATATTAGTCATGCATAACCGGCCCTGCATCCGCACCACACCATCATCTCCGATAGAAACCTCCTTGGTATCGCCGTGCTGTACCATGTCCTTAAGGACAAGCAAATGTGAGTCATCATATTGCCACTCTCTGATGCGATCATATAAAGAAGACTGAGAAACCATACAAGAAAAAACTCAACTGGGCTCCAAAACATCCAATCTAACAAACTGGTTGGCCAAGGCCTAAACATCCAATGCTAATGGTCTCTTTACTGCCGGTAGACATGCTAAACTGCCCAAGCTCTCCGCCTTTTGACTCAAGGCATCAGCCACCACATTGGCCTTCCCGAGATGATATAAAATAGTGATATCATAGTCCTTAAGCAACTCTAACCATCTCCCGCAAGTTAAGATCTTTTTGTTTGAACATATGCTGTAGAATCCACTGGTTGGTATAGACCTCACAAGAGACACCATACAAATAGTGCAGGCAAATCTTAAAGGCATGAACAGTAGCTACCAATTCCAAGTTGTGGACCGGATAATCAATATGAAATTGAGCACAATTTTGCAAAGAAATAGCCAACTTGTTTCTCGATAAGAGATGGAAAATATGCTCAATATCATTTGATTGAATAGTTGAACCAACCCCTTGTTGTTTGAAGAAACCCTCCACTTCAATTGGTATTGTTTTACGAAAAGTAGACATGAGATAAGAAATCCAGTGTTTCACTAAGATTTCGAATAGCGGTCCCGAATTCAAGTTGATTCTATTTTGACTCTTCCTCAGAGAAAGTGTCACGCCCCGAACTCGGGGAACGCAACCGGCACTCAACCAAGTGAACCCGACCGAGCAAGCCTATTAGATTTCGTTCTACCCAAATTCATCCATGAATAAAGAGGAGATGCACTTCATTAAACAAACACTGAAAAAATTTCATTAACAACTCCCATTTCATTTCCATTAGCAGCTTCATTCATAATTTTAAAAATATTACAAGTTTATAGATATTATGAAAAACATGTTGCCAAATACCAATATTTCTAGTTCAATTCCCAACATTTGACTACCACCCACAACCTGTCTATGAAGCCTCTAAGTACAACAAAAGAGTAGTGTGGAAGTGTCCGCAACAAGGCCCCCGCTATACCTCAAAACACAATGTACAACTCGAATGACATCAGGCCCGAAATAGAGTAGGGCTCACCAAAACCTGCTGAATAGAGAGCGACTGCTAACGAGGACCAAAGTTGCCCGCTGATGAACCACCTGCATCCATTAAAGATGCAGCGCACCCAGCAAAAGGGACGTTAGTACATATGGAATAGTACTAGTATGTAAAGCTAACTGTCCTATTTCAAAATAGAATGGCAATGTAAGAAAGGGAAAACTGTGGAAACAACAATCAACAATCAATAATATTCAAATGCCAAGTTAAAACATAATAATTTCCAAAATATGAAGATAACAATGTGAAGTGATAAGCAAAATATGAAGATAATATTATTATTGGTTGTGTCACGACCCACACCTATGGGCCGCGACAGGCACCCGGTACCTTACTCAACCGAGTACCAATATAACGTATCTTTTGTATCATTCCATCATAGGTAAATGAACTGGAGTAAAGCACAAGGGAATAAACTTATACATATGACATACTGGCCTATAAGACCCAAAACGATCACTCGTACACTGAACATAGGCTGACAAGGCCATACAACCTTTCATATACATGAAATCTGTCTACAAGCCTCTAAGAAT
>AWOL01S0010817.1:0-34253 GCA_000715115.1 Nicotiana otophora | reverse complement strand
CATCTGGTCATGGGTCAATGTACATGTATAAATGAATGAAATACATATGAAATACGTCAATAAAATCTCTCGGAACGTAATACGACCATTATACCTTTGATTAAAGTCATGAAATAATCTTTATCAATTTACATATTTTCTGAGACACATGAACAAATTATGGAATAATAAGACATCTGAGGAATCAAGAATATAGACACCCCTAGTATTTCTATGAATAGAGTCATTTATGGAAGTTACGTATTTTGCTCGTTTTATTTGTATTTTTTGGATCATGCCAAAAAGAAAGAAGGGACAACCTTAACATACCTGGACCGATTCTCTTGACAATCCCTTTAACATATGTCTTTTGCGAAAACACATAACAACGGATCGAAGTCGGAAAAAATCCGTATGATGTTCTTGAGAAAAATTGTATCGTACTCTCTTAGAATTGCAGATCCCGTTGCTATTATATTACGTAGTCTCATATGAATTTTGTTGAAGCAATTTTCCATAGCAGATCCGTATGATATCTTTCTCAGATGAATTTGATCAAAATCTTTCATGACCTTTGTTGAAGTGGATTACGTTGCCAAGATGCTTAAGGAATTCTTGCTTGAATTCTTGAATTCTTGTTGAAGCAGAATGTTACTAAGTTGCCTATTTTTAATATAAGCACCCACGTTGCTAATGAGTTCACCTTGCTGAAGCCTTTCACATAGATGTAATACATCTTTAGTTTGAATTTAGAGATGGATTTTAAGTCTTGATGGTGTGGGCCCCACCTTTCAAGACTTGGTGTCACATATCTTCTTTAAAATGTGCCACCTTTCCACTTAATTCAAGAGTCATTATATGGCATAGTGGGCTGCCACGTTTGGGAGCTCAATCAAAATTATCCAATAATTAACCACCAATCATCTTAATTAAGTGTTAATCTCCCACTAAAATTAATAATTACTCGATTATCCGCATGATTAAAAATTATCTCAATTTACTTAAAATACTACTTACTTTTAATACACTTTATACACCTTACTATCATGGCCATGTAGTACCTTGTATGGTACTAGTCCATAAATACTGGGTATTTTAGCTCGGGCCGTATTTTGTCCCAAAATGTCAAACTTCGACGAAATTCATTTTCTTCGATTTGCTTACCCTCCACCTTCACGAATTTACTCGTCACTTGTTTGAAATAGCATAATTCTTATAATCTCAAAATAATCCCATTCTCGAACTTACATCGATTAACTTACGATGAAACTTTAAACTACGAAAATGCGGGATGTAACATCTCATATCCGAGCTTTCACGATTTACTTATAGCGTACTTTCACATACGAAAACATGGGGTGTAATAGGTTGGGAGATCTTTAGCACCGATATATCAGTGTTCACAATATCACCTTTTACAATACCAATATTCACAATACCAATATCACCGTACTTTTAGCACGGAGTCCGATCACGACCCGATCGGTTAGGCCATCTCATTAGAGACATCAACCACAATCACTCTCAATACCAATACCACCGTACTTTTAGCACAGAGTCCGATTATGACACAATCGGCTAGGCCATCTCATTAGAGACATCAACCACAATCACTCTCAATACCAATACCACCGTACTTTTAGCACAGAGTCCGATTATGACACAATCGGCTAGGCCATCTCATTAGAGACATCAACCACAATCACTCTCAATACCAATACCACCGTACTTTTAGCACAGAGTCCGATTATGACACAATCGGCTAGGCCATCTCATTAGAGACATCAACCACAATCACTCTCAATACCAATACCACCGTACTTTTAGCACAGAGTCCGATTATGACACAATCGGCTAGGCCATCTCATTAGAGACATCAACCACAATCACTCTCAATACCAATACCACCGTACTTTTAGCACAGAGTCCGATTATGACACAATCGGCTAGGCCATCTCATTAGAGACATCAACCCTAATCATAATTTCAATTACAATTTCCAGCACAATCACTACCATGTGTGTAACATGGCGTCCGATCACGAACCGATCAGCTAGGCCATCTCACCACAATACTGTGTGGATCGGCATAATCCTTTTCTATTAATCAATCTCATCCCAATTAATGGAAATAATGTTATCACATCAATCTTATCCCAAATAAGGGGAATAATTACAATCCATTCCTATACCGACACGTGTAGTTTCGGGGTTAGGTAATTTCAACCTACCCTTCCTTGGTGACTATCGATACTCCCAAAAATATTTTTGATTTGCTTACAAAGGAAATAACAAAACAAATGCATTTACCTCATAACCTTTCATATCGTATATAGCCTTATTGACACTTTCAACACTTTCAACATCATTATTTCATTGGCTCTCTTGGCCATACATATGATTCTTTATTCTTGGCACAATGGCCGTATTTTATATTTCACACTTTCATTTATTCCTTTTCATGGATCACCATCATAAATATCAACAAATAGAATATTCCAAAAATCACAACTTTAAGTTCATTAGTAATGAAGTCTTTAAACACAATGAATTTCTTTCCAAAAAAAGGTGTAAAATGATTGGCAATCGAAGCACAATTTAAAATCATAAACAAGTAACACTTTATTTATTCTTGAAATACTTTTCCCCAAAAAGGGCAATACACCATTTCAACTCTTGAATATATAAGAGTTCAAAACACATTGGAAATACTTACAAAGCATAGCATTAGATAAAATAGCCACATTTGGACATGACTTGAGTACATAAGCTTTTAGGCAAATCTAGTTTCGAAGTCAATTCGGAATAGTTATATCAAGGCTCATTTCATAACCTTTCTTACATCATTTCACTTCATTGGCACCATTGGCCACAAGTATAACTTTCATTCTTGGCACGGTGGTCACAATTTATATCACCAACTCACTTCTTTCACTTTCGAGCATCTTTATACATTATCAACAACAAGGAATTTCCAACCAAGACTTTGGATACACGTATGAGCAATTAAGGGTCTTAAGCACATCGAGTTTTTCTCCCACAATTTGGCATGATAACTTTCATTTGAAACACTACTCATAGCCATAACATTGTAATACCCATATCATTCTTGAACATATTCCCGAAGGATAAAATAATGTGATAGGAACATTCGGAACACATTTTGAATACATAATTCTCGACACTTTGCTTACTCGGGATAATTGAATTTGTTAGGAACAACTCGAAACATGAGAATTAAGAACTTGAGCCAACAGTACTTGAAACTTACGAGAAGATCATGGAATTCATTTCTAAAAGAGTAGTTTAGCCAACATACCTCAAATTCATCCCTTAATGATACTACAACGATCCACTACGCTAAACAACTTCAATCTACAATAACAACATCCTATGGGACCAATATTAGTAACAAATTCCATAGTTTAGGCCCTTTAGGCCTTTTATCAAACACCTAGTAGGCATGAATCTTTACATCTCTTACTCATAGAATTAGTTCATCCAACTACTACCATTTACCAACAAGTTATTCCACCATAATTCTTAAACAATTCATAACTTCCAACATCACACACATAACCATCTATCCACACCCAACCAACAAAATTCCATCAAATAATCACCTTTCATCTCTACAATGGTTATGTATTTAAATTGGGAACTTATGGCTTCCAATCACCATACCATATCAATACTTAATTCATACTCATATTCCCATAATATATCCATACATGTAAGTCTAAGGGTGTAGGATTACCTTTTAGAAGAAATCTTGCAAAACCCTCCTTTGAGTTCTTGAAGAAATTTCTTGAAGATTTAGGTACTTTATGTGTAGATTTCATCAATACTAGTGTAGGAATGATGGAATTTCACACCAAAATAATAGAGATTGCTTACCTTGAAGAATATGGGAGTTGGTGGTCTTGAGAGAGTGGAGATGAGCTCCAAATTTCGTCCAAGTGAAGTGGGAAAATGAATGCCAAAATTGTAGTTATACGCCTAGATTTCTGGGTTTAGGATGCGGCCCTAGATGCTTCACATCCCCACTTCAATCCTCTTTGAAGCTCGGATGCGGACCTGGATGCTATGCCAGCACTTTACTGCCAGCCTTTCTTTCAGACGCGGCCTCGGATGCTTCGCATCCACAGACTCCTCCTCTAGCCATTGGTAATCTGGTCATAACATCTTGTAGGAATGTCCAAATGACAAACGGTTTGAAGCTTTGGAAATTAGACTCAAAGGTATTTAATTGGATAGGTAGATCATCACATAAATCCTTATATATATGTAGATATTCTCGTCCAAAGTTTGGTTTTGTGCGTACCCATTTGAAACTTTAGTCTATCATGAAATTTCTAATTTGACTTGGACTTAGGGCTCTCCTTAGACCCCACATCACTTATAATATGCCTCATACACTTATTATCATATCCAATTGATATACATTATATTAATAGTTCTCGTCTAAAATCTCAACTTACTTTCCAAAATCTCAACTTACTTATGGCCCTTAAAATTTGGTTATCTTTACAAATTCTTAAAATATTCGGCAGAGTTTCCATGTAACTAGGCCTATCCACCTGTCAGATAATCACTAAAATCAACCTATCAACACATCCACAACTTGACAAAGCATCCCCATGTATATCAATATCACAAATCTCATAATTACATGCATTATATCATCAAGAGTGATATTTGGACATGAACTGCACATATTTAAATCATAACACATAGAAAGTACCTTTCAAATCACAATCATTTGAATATACACTCAAGTGAGAACATTTTATTTCCTTAACACTTTTGGCCCTCAAGGTGGCCTCCTCGACTTACCGACCGCGCCACAACATATTAACGGAGGCAATCTCAACTCTCGAACTTTTCTAACAAGGATGACGAATAGATACCCCTCATAGGCCAATTATCCATTAAATTCATCTTTGCTAGCTTCCACTGGAACGATAGACAAAGGATTTCCAACTACCTTCTTAGACATAGACACATGAAACACCGGGTACACGAAGTACAATAATAGGGAAACATCATATTCATAGTTTGGCCTATTTCCTTCAAGATTTCATAAGGCCTAATGTGACTACACATACTTTACCTTTATTAACAATTCACATAACATCCTTATGGATAAAATATTGAGAATAGCCTATTCACTTTCTTCAACTCTAAATCCCTACGCCGAACACCCAAACTAAACATTTGGTGACCTCCAACAATTACTCTAAGATGTGCTAGCTTGAGTATGACCATAAAATGTTCTATCCAATATATTTGATCACGGGATGTCGCTTCTTCTTTGACATGTGACATATGGGAGGCATAATCGGAAGGATAAATACATTAGCGTAAGTTATTCTTGGAAGTCTTTGAGTCATGAAAAGGACAACAACAATTGTTTCATTTTATATGTGTCTTGCTCGACAATAGTAAGCCTCAAAGAGAAATGGCCAAGTACATGACACCAGTCGTTTCCTGGAGTGTAGGGAAAATCAGTTCAACTTGAAATGACAATATTTTGGACCCCGAATATGATATGGGTTTCATAATCCATGAAATTACATTACGGTCTTAACATTAACTAACACAAGGAATCTATGTCACAAGACCATGGGGATGAAAAAGAAGTTGAACACTTATGAGATTATTATCATTCTCACAACTTAACCTTTGCCAATAGTTGGTCCTATATGAGAGGACTAGAGATACGACAAATTTATGAAAATCTCAAATTTCCCAGAAACTTTTATGGGGACAAGTGACCCCTTTCAATTGATAGCTACACATATGATATGTGCTGAGATATGCTCTTATGTTACTAAACGGTGAAAAGGATTCATGATAATATACACAAAGGAACAAAGTGATTGTTCAAACCATAAGAGACACATACACCGGAGAGAAAACGATTGGATCAAGAAGGATCTCAATACTAGGCTGCTTTACATTGGATTTGATACCACACAGGTAAACTTTATGACTGTGCATGTATAAGCACAAGTGAGCAAATGTTATCCATTTGAATCAAAACATTCTGTAAGAAATTCATCAGGTATAGTCCCTTGTTGAGAATTTAGGGAAGCAAGTGGGAAGTATTAATCCTAGAGTTATAACTCAATTTCAAGGACATAATTATAGATCTCGATTCCATAGGAGGTTGTAAATAACAGAATTTGTGATAGAGTGGCTTCACGAATAATGCGTCTCGTTCAGAAAGTAAGTACATGCAATGTTTTGTGATTCAACGTTTTGGTTAAGACCATATTTATGTAGGCCTCTTCAATATAGATGTACATATACAACCAGAAAAATAATGCGGTGTTAATAATGATGTACTAAGGAGTGACTTACTTGATGACTTTAGATTGATAGGGCAGTACCTTAATTTATGCCCCTCTATTCTACATCCAAAACATACATTAGTACCATAGTGACACGCCCACGAATGACATCTCATACACTTCACACAACGAGGATGGGGTCCGCTAAACTGACTAGCCCCACTTACCTGATATTTACCGTTTTTGCATACATCATAAGCATTCCCCTTATTCTTCCTCCAAGCCTTCATGACGGGAGTAACAATCTATGCAACAGCTCGTTGTATGGACCTTTGGAATTGCCCAAATCTACCACCCCTAACACACTTCTGAGTATACTCACAACATGACGGAAAATGTTCCCGCCCGCATATCAGGCAGACCAGGATGGGTGTATCCAACCTAAGGGAATTTGTTCTCCTTGTGCCCTCTTTCCACAACCATAATATATTTCAAGAATCATCTAACATAAATCCGAGTGGCTAAACCCGAATGGCTCTTCTTTCATATCAAACATTCCGGCTTATTGATGCCAATAATCCTCTTTCATTTCTTAGGTACTCTCACTACAAAATCCGGTGGCGCGATAACATTAATAGAAACAGGGACACTTCCCCTATCAACTGGTTCTTTCATTCACTCCTCACTTTCTCGAACTCTTCGGTTACTCATATGGAAAATAAGACATGATGAGGAAATTAGTTTCCTATCTTGAGATCTATCGCACGATCTGGAGTATCAAAGAAGTGAGAAATTCCTAAATGTCCAAGTAGCCTCCTCAATATAGATGTGGTCGACAACACACCGATAAGAAGGACTCTACTTGACCGGCTCCGAGACATCCTAGGACACTTTAAAACCTTAGTCTCTGATACCAAGTTTGTCATGCCCTGAACTCGGGGAGCGCAACCGGCATTCAACCGAGTGAACTTGGCCGAGCAACCCTATTAGACTTCGTTCTACTCAAACTTATCCATGAATAAAGAGGACATGCACTCTATTAATCAAACACTGAAAAGCTTTCATTAACAACTCTCATTTCATTTCCATTAGCAGCTTCATTCATAATTTCCAAAATATTACAAGTTTATAGATATAATGAAAAACGTGTTGCCAAATACCAATATTTCTAGTTCAATTCCCAACATTCGACTACCACCCACAACCAGTCTACGGAGCCTCTGAGTACAACAAAAGAGTAGTATGAAAGTGCCGGCAACAAGGCCCCCGCTATACCTCAAAACACAATGTACAACTCGAATGACATCAGGCCCGGAATAGAGTAGGGCTCACCAAAACCTGCTGAATAGAGAGCGACTACTAACAAGGACCAAAGCTGCCTACTGATGAACTACCTGCATCCATTAAAGATGCAGCGCCCCCGACAAAAGGGACGTTAGTACATATAGAATAGTACTAGTATGTAAAGCTAACTGTCCTCTTTCAAAATAGAATGCCAATGTAAGAAAGGGAAAACCGTGGAAATAACAATCAAGAATCAATGATATTCAAATGCCAATTTAAAACATAATAATTTCCAAAATATGAAGATAACACTGTGAAGTGACAAGCAAAATATGATGATAATATTATTTTTAGTTGGGAGATCTTTAGCACCGATATATCACTGTTCATAATATCACCTTTTACAATACCAATATTTACAATACCAATGTTCACAATACCAATACCACCGTACTTTTAGCATGGAGTCCGATCACGACCCGATCGGTTAGGCCATCTCATTAGAGACATCAACCGCAATCACTCTCAATACCAATACCACCATACTTTTAGCATGGAGTCCGATCATGACCCGATCGACTAGGCCATCTCATTAGAGACATCAAACATAATCACAATTTCATTTATAATTTCCAGTGCAATCACCACCATGTGTGCGGCATGGCGTCCGATAACGACCCGATCGGCTAGGCCATCTCAGCACAATGCCGTGTGGATCGACACCATCCTTTTCTATTAATCAATCTCATCCCAATTAAGGGGAATAATTTTATCATATCAATCTCATCCCAAATAAGGGGAATAATTACAATCCATTCCTACAAAAACACATGTAGTTTCGGGGTTAGGTAATATCAACCTACCCTTCCTCAGTGACTATCGATACTCCCAAAAATATTTTTGATTTGCTTACAAAGGAAATAACAAAACAAATGCATTTACCTCATAACCTTTCATACCGTATATAGCCTCATTGGCACTTTCAATACTTTCAATATTATTATTTCATTGTCTCTCTTGGTCATACATATAATTCTTTACTCTTGGCGCAATGACCGTATTTCATATTTCACACTTTCATTTCTTCCCTTTCATGGATCACCATCATAAATATCATGTAATGACCCGACCTGTCGTTTTGAGCTCTAGCATGTTATTCAGCGGTTTGAGACCCTGATTAGCTTCACTTCGGGTATTATGACTTGTATGTATGGTCGGAATGTAATTTCGGGAAGTCCGAAGTTGATTTAGAAAAATAATTCTAATTTTAGAAGCCTTTAGTTGGAGGAATTGACTAAAGTGCGATTTTTGGTAAACGACCTCGGAATCAGGATTTGAAGGTTCCAATAGGTTCGTATGATGATTTCGGACTTGGACATATACCTAGAGCGGGTTTTGGATGACCCAGGAGAATGTTGGCGCCTATTATGGAAGTTGGCATTTTGGAAGAATTCCCTAAATTTGGGTTGAAGTGCATTTCAATGCTATCGATGTTCGTTTGGGATTCTGAGTCTGGGAATAGGTCTGTATGTTGATTCTGGTATTGGGAGCGCATCCGGATGTGGATCTGGAGGCCCGTAAGTCATTTGGGGATAGTTAGAAATTTGGTTAATTTTGAGAAGTTTGACCGGGAGTGGACTATTTGATATCGGGGTCGGATTCCGATTCCGGAATTTAGAGTAGGTCCGTAATATAAATTATAACTTGTGTGCAAAATTTGAGATCAATCGAACGTGATTTGATAGGTTTCGGCATCGATTGTAGAAGTTTGGAATTTCAAAGTTCATTAAGTTTGAATTGGAGGGTGATTCGTAGTTTCGATGTTACTGGGCGTGATTTGAGGCATCGACTAAGTTTGTAATGTGTTTTGGAACGAGTTGGTATATTTGGTTGAGGTCCCAAGGGCCTCGGGTGGATTCTGGATGGTAAACGGATCGAGTTTGGACTTGGGAAGAACAGCTAAAGCTTCCAGCTTCTGGTGTAACCGCACCTGCACAGAGGTAGCCGCAGGTGCGAGCTCGTAGGTGCGAGCTATGAGCCGCAGAAGCAAAAGAGTGAGCGAAGGACAGCCACCGTAGGTGCAGAAGTTTTGGTGCACCTGCGTGACCGTAGGTGCGAGGGAAGTAGTCGAAGAAGCGTATGGACTTGCAGAAGCGG
The DNA here is from genome assembly GCA_000715115.1 of Nicotiana otophora. Classification (NCBI taxonomy): domain Eukaryota; kingdom Viridiplantae; phylum Streptophyta; class Magnoliopsida; order Solanales; family Solanaceae; genus Nicotiana; species Nicotiana otophora. The sequence goes on along the minus strand of AWOL01S0010817.1, from coordinate 24,538 downwards.
CCCCTTTTTGTCCGCAGATGCATAACTTGGCCAAGTTAGGGAAATGCACACCTACGAGGGTTTTGTCATATGTGCGGGACCGCAGATACGGCCAAGGCACCGTAGGTGTGAAAATCGCCTGGGCAGTAAGGTTTTTAAAAGACAGGATTTAGCCATTTTCCCCCACTTTTCATTTGGTTGGGTGGTGTTTGGAGCTCTTGGAAGGGAGAATTTAGTCATCTATGTCAAGGTAAGTTATTCCCACCTATAGCAAGTTAAATACTTGGATTATATATGGATTTAGACTTGAAAATTTATAAAAATATAGGGTTTTGGCAGAAAACCTAGAAATTATATTTTTGGATTTTGACCACGAAATTGGACGTGGAACTTGGAATAAATTATATATTTGAGCTTATGGTATTATTGGTAAGGTTTATCTTCAAATATTTTCAGAATCCGGGCACGTGGGCCCGAGGGTGATTTTATCGACTTCTCAAGCGGAGTTAGGAATTGTTATAAATTGGATTTTAATAAGTATTAGAGTGTATATTTATGGATTTTCACGTTTATTGACTAGTTTTGGAGCGTTGGACTTCGGTTTGAGTTATTGGAAGGGCTTGGGTGCCGGTGATGGAACTTCGGAGCGAGGTAAGTCTCCTTCCTAACCTTGTAAGGGGAAATTTACCCCATAGTTGAATTAATCTAATATGTACTTCTATTTGTGGGGGCTACGTACGCACTAGGTGATGAGAGTCCATGCGTAGCTACTATTATACTTATGTCCGGATAGTTCAGGACCCAAACCATGTTATACTTGCGATATTTGCAACCTTGTTGTTAATTTAAATTACTTAAATCATATTGAACTTGGTAAATGAATTTTGAAAAGGTTAAACTTTGTTTTTCTTGACCGTTAAATGAGAATTGACATTTCCTTGGATAATTTATCCTTAAAGAATCCTTGATTGACTTTTGAATGTGTTTATCTTTTGTGGAGTGGGCCGAACGCCTCGACATATTAAATAGATGTATCTATGGTTCGCACCGTTCGACGCTCGGTAGTGCACAAGTTAAATATTTATGTTGAAACGGTCCGTACGACCTCGACATGATTTGCGCATGATTGAACTTGATTGCTTTGGAATTTACAATAAATTATATTGCCTTCGCGACCTGAGATAAATTGTTAAATAATGGGAAATAAATTTGAAAATTTCTTATGAACAAAAAATTGTTTACTTATTTCATGACATTGAGCTTACAACCGTTCTACGTAATCCATGCTTATTCATATCATTGATGTTTTATTTATAGCCCATAGTAAGTGTCGGAGCCGACCCCTTGTCACCATTTCTTCAAGGTTAGGCGGGATACTTACTGGGTATGCATTGATTTACGTACTCATACTACACTTGCTGCACATTTTTGTGCAGGTGCATATATGCCTATTGGCCTTGTGGGCGCAGAGGCGCGGTTATTGCGGGGACTTAGGTTAGCTTCATTTCACGTTACGAGTCCGCAGCCAGCTGAGTCTCCTTCAGAGTATTTATATTTTCCTATCCAATTTGTATTTTAGACAAATGTTGTATTTTATTTTACATTCTTAGTTGAGGCTCATGCACTTGTGACACCGGGTACGGCGTCACAAGTATTCAAAAATATTAAAATGAGAACCAAATTAAGTATTTATTTTCGGCTTGCTTGACAGCGGTGTCCGGCGCCCTCACGACCTTTAATGGATTTTGGGTCATGACAACATGGTATCAGAGCACTAGGTTCACTTAGGTCTCACTAGTCATGAGTGAGTCTAGCGGATTGGTACAGAAACGTCTGTACTTATCTTCGAGAGGCTACAAGACTGTTAGGAGCACTTCCCTTCTTGATTCCTCATCGTGCAATTCGATTCCTTTGGGGCTTATGCCTTCATTTCCTTCCTATTCAGTCTTGTGCGACATGAAGCGCTTGCAATAAATTTGGAAATCGAGGAATTTTAATGGTACTACCGATATGGTACCGGATGGTTCTCCCTACGTATTTGATTAGGCTATGTCGTCGCCTTGCGGAAGGCCATTCATTCATTGCAGCTCAGTATCAGTGTTTCCTAAGGTTTTGAGTTTCGGCATTGATTGTTATGATGATTCATGCGTTGCTGTCGCACCGTGTTTGTGTAATGGTAGGATGCCTGTCTATGCGTCGAAGTAGTGAATGACTTGGAAAGAGGTTTACTCAGTGCATGATTCAGAGATCCTATATTTTATTTTCGGCGAAGGAAAGGCAATCGGACTATGAATGTTCAGGTTTGGGTTGACGGAGTAATGAGACTTGGTATTTTGAGCATGGTGGAATTTTCATCTGTGATGTGGTGTCGTCGCCCTGGATTGAATGTGTTAAGTTCGCCGATATTATGGTCTTCATCAATTTGCCTTCGTGGCAAGGTAGTGTGAAATAGTGCCAGGGAAGCGGCTGTCAGAGATCGCAGTATGCGGTGGTTCAGGACTTAATCGGTGGTACGGGTGTTGCGGGTTCAAGAAAGATGATCTTCGGAAAGGTTTAAAGTAGGTAGCGATCGATTGGTTCAAGTGATACAAGGATAGATTTTGATTTAAGGCAACAACTGGGCAGCGAAGGATGAGGAAGAACATGTGGGAGGTGTCTTGCGGTGGTTAAATATCTAGAAGGCCAAGTGTGAGAAACAGAAGTCGGGTAGTTGCTTAAAGGAGAGGGTTTGACCCAAGGTGGGAGAGTGGCAGAGTAGCATATGAGTTCTGTGGTAGGATGACTGTGCGCCTTGGGAAAAGTTTAGAGTGATTTGGAACTCATAGTGGACAGTGACCAAGTGTACGAACTTAATTTGGAATATTGGCTGCTATACAGAGAAGGGTTGGATACGACGGAAAAGAGTTGCATGATATGAAGAAGGATACAATATGACTTTGTATTGGAATGTATCGTCGCACGTTTAGTGTATATCAATGGGGAGTGAACGGGCTTGTACGGTTGGTGAATGAGCATGGGCTCAGGATGGTTTAAGGATTTCATAGAAAATTGTACTCAGTGCAGTGTTGTTGGAAGATGTTGGCATGAAATTTCCACAGGTGGGTTATTTTCGGTGAGCAGGTTAACTGTTGCATCGTGTTTACGAAACTTCTATGAAGAATTTTACTGGCTATCCGGTAAAAGGTCGAATATGTAAATGTGGCTAGGGATTCAAGGCATTCATGAAATAGTTAACAGGGAGATCTCGAGGAATTTGGCGGGTCGATTGCACAAGGTCATGTTAGTAAGGAAGGAGGAATCTTGGTAGGTTCCAGAGTTATGCAATGGTAGCTTCAAGCTAAGGGGGAGAGCCCCACCGTCTATGATTGAATTGCATGGTTATCTACTTGTGAGGTTTCTAGTTATCGACAGGTTGGTGGGATATTACAACTAAAGATAAAGGACATCAATGGTGATTTGAGCCAAGGATTTGAGGAATGTGTGCTATAATTGATCTTATCGATTCATGTTCAGGATTTGGGAAGACTCAGAGTTTATGCTTTGCGTAGATATGATTTACAAGGAAAGTGATTCAGCCGAGTGCTTCTTTGAGAGGGTGTTCATGTTCTAGCAGAGCCTTGGGGTTTGATTATATTCGGGACCAAGTCAGAGTGGGTGACTCTCAACAACGGTCCTAGTGGATTCAAAAGTTAAAGTGTGGTGCCTAAGGATTTCGAGTCCGTAGTATGGTTAAGTATTAAGCTGTTGTAGTGGATTATAAAAGAGGCTTGGAGTGTTCTATGTTATATTCAGTATACGGTGTAGAAATGGAAGAATGGGAGAAAATAACTTCGGAATCATAGGAAAATTATCAGAATGAGTGTACCCGTTGAAGATGCGAATATACACACAAGGAAAGTATGTGATGGTTCATGGGTTTTGAGACAGCATGGTCTCGTGAAATAAGGTCACTCAAGATGAGTGCGGATTTAGGTTCATGATCTTTTGAATGGAGTTATTATTATTCCGAAGGCAAGTCCGAAGTAAATTCGAAGAAGTGGCTTAGTTGGTAATGGTCGAATCAACACGGTTATGGCAGTGACCAGTTTCTCCAGCATGAAGTTATACACGTGGTTTGTGGTTGTACACTTGGGTTTGAGGGCCACCACAACTTGGTTTATTTGAGAGGTATTCAATTCATATGGCCGGCTGTGTGACAATGGATCCCGGAAGGGATATGTTGAATTAGACCACTACTTGGGGTTGTATTTTTTGCGGTTATGAGAATTCAATCATGTGTTGCAATGGTTCTCCTGAAATGATTCAAGTGAGAGGTTCCTATATGATGAAGTGTGTATTTTATTAGTGGTTCATGAGTTATGATGAAATTCTTGTACTCTTGCGCGTTGGCATGTTAGGTGCAGTGAGCAACATAGGAAAAATATTGGAAGCTGAGGATCAAGGTTGCGGTTCGGTGTTGACAAGAATGTCACGAGCTTGGATGATCAGGGAAGAATTCAGATGTTTAGAGTAAGATGGTATTGTCTTAGCGTCACCTAAGATCGGTGTCCTATGTAAGAGGCTTTGTGTACTGATTGCGGATTCTTGATTTGCTTTACAACATTAAACTGGCCGGCTGTATGGAGGTGCAGACTTGTTACCTAGTGCAGAAGGTCGCGGGAGTGCGTCCCACTGGAGGATTGTGTAAGTATGACATGTAGTCACCTGATTGATTAAAGATTTAAAACCAAGTATGAAGATTGTGGTACTATTGCTAATGTGAGAGTTTAGGCCTGAAAGGTGCTCTATTCAGTTGGTTGTAAATTGTGGAAGTTTGTTTCGGATTTGACGGTTGTTCTTATGTATCATGGGAAAAGAGGTCATTATGGATCCTTGAAAGGTTATTAGCCAGTGCGGTACAATCAGGATCGACTTGAGGTCTGTGGATGTATCTAAATGTGAATGTGGGCTCTATATCAGGCCGGATGTGTTCATTTTAGCATAACGCTGTTTTCAGAGGGGTCTTCGAGCCTTGGATGTTATTTCTGTTGTCCGCCCTTCCGAGAAGTCTTTATTGCGCCATGTGGGTTGTGAGGCAGTTTGATTATTCACACTCGTATTAGGATCTCGTATAGTTTGTGGTGTTATATGAGCAGGATGGCTCTTGAGATGCAGGTCATTTACTGCACCTTAGTTGTGCTTGAGTTTATAGTGTATGATGTACCCATCTCCCCAGGAATTGTATTATGCACTTGGCGTGCTTATGGTTGATATTCGGGTGTTTCATAGGTATAAGCGTTTTGGCTTGATGGGTACTTGCTTATTTATTTCCATGTGTGGATCGGGTGGCACGCCGCCACAGGTATATGGTTGGATCGGGTGGCACACCACCACAGATATGTTGTTTGGACCGGGTGGCACGCCGCCACGGGTATCATGGTTAAATCGTGTTGCCCGCCGAAACAATGTGATATTGAGTACAGTTTCCCCATACCTATGATGGTGTGTTCTGCCTCTCATTTCCTGAGGAAGGTTCCTAACATCCTTTCGGTTGTTTAAATTAGCTACGTGGGTTGAGTAATTCCTTCCAGAGTTCATTTTCCTTATGTACCACATTTGAGCTTGTGGATTGTTGGCACATGGTGACATCATATGAGACCTTTGGTAGTGTTCGTGGTGTCTTTTTTCCGAAATGACTTGTACTGGGTGAGACGAGAATTTTGGGCCTAGGATCAGTGCGATCAGATTTATATAAAATATATTAAAGAGTAGATATTTTTATTCAGTCCAGAATGATGTAATAGTTCTTATCGGGAGGAGAGACTCCATAAATAGTAATTCGGCAGGTGGCTATGAGTTCTACAAATCTTCTCTGTCGTGGCATTTCGAGAATTGGAACAAGACTTATATGTGTCATGAGGTGTGTTGTCAGCATCAGACTCGTGGGATTTCGACTATTGTCGTCAGAGGATGTTATTATGGTCATGTGAATAATGCGGTGCATGGTGTGAATTTAGTGAGAGTATACAATCATGTATTGGTACATCGTGTAGTGATTGAAACGATATTCGTATGTTGGAAGCAGGCCTAGTAGAGCATTTTAGATGTTGGAATTTGGCTCTAAGGCTTATTTGCCTAAATAAAGCGGAGAATCTTCAGATTTGCTCGAGCTAATGTGCTCAACTTAGATGTGGTAGCACGGGTAGGTGCACGAGGTGTTAAACAGTGATTTCAGACAAATCCGTAAAGGTTCTTAGCATGTTCGAGGACGAACGTATGTTTAAGTAGGAGAGAATGTAATGACTCGACCGGTCATTTTGAGCTCTAGCACGTCATTCAGCGGTTTGAGACCCTGAGCAGCTTCACTTCGGGTATTATGACTTGTACGTATGGTCGGAATTTAATTTTTAGAAGTTCGGAGTTGATTCGGAAAGAAAATTCTAATTCCTATGAGAGTAGTGGAAATTTACCCCGCTCGCGGAATATACTTGCGACGTGGTTGTACATAGATTTCTCAAGTTATCATAATATCCCTCAACACTTTCCAAAATAAGAAATTCAACTGGAAACTTTTAAAGTATTGAAATCCTCAACCTCAGCTCTATCCAAGACAATTAGTAAGCATAATCAATTAACGGCGTCAACAAAGTATGGCGTAAACCTAAAACTACCCAGTTATAAGCATAATTAGTAGCTACGTAAGGACTCTAGTCACCTCGTGCGTACGTAGCTCCCACAAATAGAAGCACACATTAATTAAATTCACCTATGGGGTTAATTCCCTCTTACAAGTTTAGAAAAGAGACTTACCTCGTCCCAAAAAGCTTACTTTCCGGTCGAAGATTGTGCTTAAACCCTCAATTTGGTGCCAAACGACTTGAAACTAGTCAACTATTATATAAAATAGTCAATACATGCTCAAAAGTTCATATCCTAATTATTAAAGCGATTACCCACCCCAATTGAAGAATTCCTAAAATTTACCCCCGGGCCCACGTGCCTGGATTACAAAACTTTTCAGAGGAAATCGTCAGCCATAACCTTAAGAACTCAAACATAAAATTTTTATCCCATTCCATAACCATTTTCGTGGTTAAACTCTCATTTTTATCAAAACCTAGATTTTTCATCTAAACCCATGTTTTCCACAAATTAACATGTTAAAATCTACCCATAATCTATGTATTAAACTCACATTAGGTAGAAATTACTTACCCTCAATAGCAATGCTTAAATCCCCTTTTTGAAGCTCCGAAATCGCCCAAGAATGAAGAAAAATGGGTCAACAATACTCAAACCCCGACTTAAATGAACGTTCTTCCTTCTGTGATTTCCGCATCTGTGGCTCAACCACCGCATATGCGGCTCCTCATCTGCGGAAAGGGCCTTGCAAATGCGGTCCTTCCCCTAGCCGGCTCCTTCGCTTCTGCGGTGCGTGCATCGCACCTATGATCTATGTCCACTTCAGCGTTTCCTTCCCCGCACCTGCACCTTTGCAGGTGTGGTCCATTTCCCTGCTTCTGCGATCACTGGCAGCCCCCTTCTTGGCTGCTTCTGCGGCTCGTGGCTCGCTTCTGCGATCTCGCACCTGCGGCCATCCATGCGCAGGTGCGGTTACACCAGAAGCTGGGAGCTTCAGCTGTTGCTCCCAAGTTCCAACTTGGCCAGAGCCTCGTTCGATTAACTCCCGAGGCCCCCGAGGCCCCGCCCGAACATACCAACAAGTTTGAAATCATAAAAAAGACTCGCTCGAACCCTCGGAACGCGTAAAACAACATCAAAACTAAGAATCATACCTCAAACCAAATTGATTCAACTTAGAAATTTCAAATTCTTCAAACTTACTTCGAACGCGCCGAAACATAATTAAACTACTCGGAATGACACCATACGGAACTACTCCCGGGCTTGGAGTTCCGAACGTACCTCAAATACTCAAAATCTATTCCAAACCAAAGTTAAAGAACTTTAAAACATTCAAAGAGCCAACATTCACTATTGGGCGCCGAAATGCTCCCGGTTCATCCAAAACCCAATCCGAACATACGCCCAAGTCTGAAATCATCATACAAACATATTGGAACCGTCAAATCCTGAGTCCAAGGTCATTTACTCAAAATGTTGACCGAAGTCAAACTTAGCCTTTTTGAAGCCAACTAAGGAACCAAGTGTTCTAATTTCAACCTGAACTCTTCCAAATCCCGAACTAACCATCCTCGCAAGTCTTAAAACAGTAAAAGCACATACGGGGAGCCTTATTTAGGGGAACGGGGTTCTAGAAAGCAAAACAACCGGTCGGGTCGTTACATTCTCCACCTCTTAGACAAACGTTCTTCCTCGAACGGGTCTAGAATCATACCTGGAGTGCTAAATAAGTATGGATATGTGCTCCGCCTGTCCTCCTAGGACTCCCAAGTTGCCTCCTCGACTGGTTGGCCCCTCCACTGAACCTTTACCGCAGAAATCCTCTTGGACCTCGATTGGCAAACCTGCTTATCGACAATGGCAATTGGCTCCTCCTCATATCCCAGGCTCTCATCTAACTGAATCGTGCTGAAGTCTAACGCATGTGACCTGTCGGCATGATACCTCCGGAGCATAGACATGTGGAAAACCTGATGAACTCCCGATAGACTGGGAGGCAAAGCAAGCTCATAAGCAACCTCCCCAACTCATCTCAACACTTCGAATGGACCTATAAACCTTGGGCTCAACTTGCCCTTCTTTACGAACCTCATGATCCCCTTCATCGGCGATACTTTCAAGAGAACCTTCTCGCCCACCATGAATGATAAATCACGCGCCTTCTGGTTCGTGTAACTCTTCTGTCTGGACTGTGCTGTGCAAAGTCGCTCCTGAATCAACATTACCTTTTCCAAGGCATCCTTCACCAAATCAGTACCATATAACTTAGCCTCGCCGGGCTCAAACCATCTGACGGGAGAACGACATCGTCAGTCATATAAAGCCTCTAATGGAGCCATCTCGATGCTGGACTGATAACTGTTGTTGTAAGCAAACACGTCCAAAGGCATGAATCGATCCCACTACCCTCCAAAGTCAATCACACATACCCTGAGCATGTCCTCCAAGATCTGAATTGTCTGCTCTGACTGCCCGTTGGTCTGTGGATGAAATGATGTGCTGAGCTCTACCCGGGTCCCCAACTCACTCTGTACCGCTGTCTAGAAATGTGAAGTAAACTGAGGACCTCTATCTGATATGATAGAAACAGGCACACCGTCCAACCGAACTATCTCCTGAATATAAATCTTGGCCAACCTCTCCGAAGTATACGTGGTCACCATCGGAATGAAATGTGCCGACTTGGTTAACCTGTTGACAATGACCCAAACTGTATCAAACTTCTGCAAGGTGCGCGGAAACCCAACTACGAAGTCCATAGTAATGCGCTCCCATTTCCACTCAGGTATAGTCATCTGCTGGAGTAGGCCACCTGGCCTCTGGTGCTCATACTTAACCTGCTGGCAATTTAGACACCTCGCAACATACTCAACTATGTCTTTGTTTATCCACCGCCACCAATAGAATACCGTGAATTGTGTGCCTCCTCTAGAATCCTCTCCCTCAAGCCATCGACGTTAGGAACACATAGACGACCCTGGAGTCGCAGAACACCATCCTCACCAGTAGTAACCTCCTTGGCACCACCCTGTAGTACCGTCTCCCTGAGAACCAACAAGTACGGATCATCAAATTGTCGAGCCTTGATCTGCTCCAATAGTGAAGACTGGGCAACGACGCATGGAAGAACTCGGCTGGGCTCTGATATATCCAACCTCACAAGTCTTTTAGCCAAGGACTGAACGTCCAAAGCTAATGGCCTCTCCTCTGCTAAAATAAATGCCAAGCTACCCATACTCTCCGCCATTCTGCTCAAGGCATCTGCTACTACATTCGCCTTGTCCGGATGATAAAGAATAGTAATGTCATAGTCCTTTAGTAACTCAATCCACCTGCGCTACCTCAAATTAAGATCCCTTTGCTTGAACAAATGCTGCAAGCTGCAATGATCAGTGTAAACCTCATAGCACACCCCATAAAAATAGTGCCTCCAGATCTTAAGAGTATGAACAATAGCGGCCAACTTCAAATCGTGTAAAGGATAATTCTTCTCATGGGGCTTCAGCTGACGTGAAGCATATGCAATAACTTGCCCCTCCTACATCAATACACAACCCAAACCAATGCGTGAAGTGTCGCAATACACGGTATACATCCCCGAACTAGAAGGCAACACTAGAAGTGGTGTAGTAGTCAAAGCTGTCTTGAGCTTCTGGAAGCTCGCCTCACAATCATCAGACCAACGGAATGGGGCACCCTTCTGGGTCAGTCTAGTCAAAGGTGTTGTAATAGATAAGAAGCCCTCCATAAACCAGCGATAATAACCTGCTAACCCCAAGAAGATCCTGATCTCAGTCACCGTAGTAGGACGAGGCCAACTCTAAACTGCCTCAATCTTCTTGGAATCTACCTTAATGCCATCGCCGGATACCACATGCCCCAAGAATGCTACGGAATTTAGCCAAAACTCACACTTGGAGAACTTAGAATATAGCTTCTGTTCCCGCAAGGTCTGAAGCACCACTCTCAAGTGATCCTCGTGCTCCTCCATGCTGCGCGAGTAGATCAAAATGTCATCAATGAAGACAATGATGAACGAATCAATATAAGGCCTGAACACCCTGTTCATCAAATCCATAAACGTCGCTGGGGTGTTAGTCAAACTGAAAGACATCACTAAAAACTCATTATGGCCATATCTAGTCCAGAGAGCAGTCTTCGGAACATTCGAATCCCAAATCTTCAACCGATGGTAGCCCGATCTCAAATTGATCTTAGAGAATACCCTAGCACCCTTCGACTGGTCAAACAAATCATCGATTTGTAGTAACGGGTACTTGTTCTTAATGGTAACTTTGTTCAACTAGCGGTAATCAATGCACATTCACATAATCTCATCCTTCTTCTTCACAAATAACACTGGTGTACCCTAAGGTGATACATTCGGCCTGACGAACCCCTTTGCTAGCAACTCCTCAAGTTGTTCCTTCAACTCCCTCAACTCTTTCAGAGCCATACGGTACGGTGGGATGGATATAGGCTGGGTACCTGGAGCCAAATCAATGAAGAAATCGATATCACGATCTGGTGGCATGCTTGGAAGATCAGAAGGAAACACATCGGAGAACTCCCGGACTACGGGTACTGAGTCAATCACCGAAGTCTCCGCGGTAGTATCCCAAACATAAGCTAGATAAGCCAAATAGCCCTTCTCGACCATGTGTTGAGCCTTCATAAAATAGATGCTCCGACTAGGTGTGCTGACACACGAACCCTTCCACTCCAATCTAGGCAACTCTGGTATCGCCAAGGTAACAGTCTTGGCATGGCAATCGAGGTTGGCATGATATGGAGATAACCAGTCCATGCCTAGGATAACCTCAAAGTCAGTCATATCAAGAAGCAGAAGATCTGCTCTAGTCTCATAACCACAGAATGTAATAATGCAGGACCGATAGACCCGATCCACAACAACATAATCGCCCACTGCAGTGGACACATAAACAGGAGTACCTAAGGACTCACAAGGAACATCGAGGAAGTGAGAAAATAGAGATGACACATATGAATAAGTGGACCCTGGATCAAATAATACCGAAGCATCCCTACCACAGATAGAAATAATACTTGTGATCACGGCATCTGAGGCCACTGCATCTGGTCTGACCGGTAAAGCATAAAATCTAGTTGGAGCACCACCTTTCTGGCCTCCACCTCTAGGATAGCCCCTGCCCACCTGCCCTCCGCCTCTGGCTGGCCGGACGGCTGGTGCGGCTATTGGTGCTGTAATCATGGGCCGTTGACCCTGCTACACTGCCTTGCCCCAAAGTCTGGGACAAAATCTCTTCATGTGGCCAGGATCTCCGCACTCATAACAACCCCTTAGAGCAGCAGACTGATGCCCTGAGGTCTGACCCTGATGGCCTGAATACCCACTAGAAGAACCCCGGATAGCTGGTGGGAGATAGGAACTCTCTAGCATGGCACTGAAATAGGGCCAGATTGGAGAACCCCGAGGAGGCGGCGGTGCTGGATATGTAGGACTACTCGACTGACCTCTCCCAAACTGACCTCTACCCCCAGATGGAGCACCACTGAATCCTCCCGAATGACGGAACCGCTTGTCCCGCAGTATCTGCTCTCAATCCTGCTGACAATAACCCTCAATCCTCCGAGCTATCTCCACAACCGGCTGGTAAGAGGTCCCCATCTCAAACTCTCAGGCCATAGTGGCCCGAATACCAGAGTGTAACCCCGTAACGAACCTCTATACCCTCTCTATCTCAGTGGGAAGTATCATAAGTGCATGGCGAGACAATTCAGAGTACCTCGCCTTATAATCGGTCACTGACATCTGGTCCTGCCGGAGCTGCTCAAACTAAAACCGCAACTCTTCCCTCTGGGAGGGTGGAATATACCTATCCAAGAAAAGGTGTGTAAACTGATCCTAAGCCATGGGAGGAGAACCTGCTGGTCTGGCGAGAAGATGTGACTTCCACCATCTACGGCCCTGCCCTCCAGCTAGAAAGTAGTGAAATCTACCCCGTGGGACTCTAATATACTCATGTTGTGCAGTTTGTCCCTACACCGATCAATGAAGTCCTGGGGATCCTTGTGTTGCTCACCCCCGAAGATAGGAGGTTGTAGCCTAGTCCATCTGTCCAGTAGCTTCTACGGCTCACCGACCGTAGCTGGTCTGGGCTCAGGTACGGCTGCGGCCACTAGCTTGGCTCTGCCCATGGGTAGTGTGCCCGGGGTCTGATATACAGCAGTTGCATGCCCAGGAGCTTGAGCAGTTGGGGTTTGTGCTCCCCCTCCCTCCTGAGATGTGGCTGGGTTTGCTGGAAATAAACCAGCTCAGGTCATAGTATCCATGAACCGTAGCACACGGCCCATAACCTCCTGAAATCCCGGTGCGAACATGAAATCCATCGGGGCTGGCTCTGTTGTAGGCATATCGTCTTGCTCCTCGATAATAGGATCCTCTGTAGGATCCGCTGGTGGTATAGCTGGGGCCACTCTAGGACATCCTCATCCCCTACCTCGGACTGGTGCCCTCCCCCGGCCTCTGCCTCGGCCTCCGACAACAAAGTAGCAGCTTCTCCCGGGTCTGGAACATCCGTCATACGCGTTCTCACCATATGTGAGAGAATAAGAGAAAGACACTTAGTATAACATCATCTGCACGATAGGAGATGAAGAAAGAGTAGTTTCCTAACACCCTATAGCCTCTCAAAGATAAGTAAAGACGTCTCCGCACCGATCCACAAGACTCTATCAGTCTTGCTCATAACCTGTGAGACCTATGTGAACCTAGGGCTCTAATACCATGTTGTCACGACCCAACTTCTCCTATGGCCGTGATGGCGCCCAACGTTACCGCTAGGCAAGCCAACCATGAACTAACTCTGTGATCCTCACTTTTAAAGATTTAAATAGTTGGGTTTTAGTTTATGAATAAATAAGAAGTAAGAGTTTTAATAATAATGCAAGATCAAATTTGTTTCAAAACAAGTGAGATAAGTAAAATAACCCCAAACCATCAAGTGTCTACTAGCATAAATCTCCAAAACCTGGTGTCACAAGTGTGTGAGCTACTAGTAGAATATACAAAAGAGTACTACACTACTGTCTGAGATGAAATAGACAGAAAAAATAAAGCAAAAGAAAGACTTCGGCTGCTGCAGAACGGGCTCGGAAGGCAGCTCACCGTAAAGTCTCGTAGTAGTCAAGGATGTGCGCCGAACTGATATCCAAATGCACCTGCCTCAGATCCTGCACATTTAGTGCAGAAGTGTAGTGTGAGTACATAAACAACATGTACCCAGTAAGTAGCTAGTCTAACCTCGAAGAAGTAGTGACGAGGGGTCGACTTCGACACTTACTATGGGCCAGCAATAAAATATATATAAGATTATAATTAAACATGGGATATGTAAATGACAATAGAACTCAGAAGCAAGCAATAAATAAATAAATAAATAATTCTTTCACCGATAGTAAGCACCAAATCAATTTCTCTCATTTAACCATTTAACCTCTCAAGCAAATGAAACAATATCAATTATAATTGGGTTCCCGGTATTAATGCGCACGAATTATGCCGAGGACGTACAGCCCGATCCCAAAATACATATACGTATATGTGTGCACTACCGAGGGTCGAACGATACAAACCATAGATGCATCTATTAACCTGCCGAGGCGAACGGCCCGCTCCCATGAGAGTTGTGGAAATTTACCCCGCTAGCTGAATATACTTGCGATGTGGTTGTACATAGATTTCTCAAGTTATCATAATATCCCTCAATTCTTTCCAAAACAAGAAATTCAACTGGAAACTTTTAAAATATTGAAATCCTCAACCTCAGCTCTATCCAAGACAATTAGTAAACATAATCAATTAACGGTGTCAACTAAGCATGGCGTAAACCTAAAACTACCCGGATATAAGCATAATTAGCTGCTACGTACGGACTCTCGTCACCTCGTGCATACGTAGCTCCCACAAATAGAAGCACACATTAATTAAATTCACCTATGGGGTTAATTCCTTCTTACAAGATTAAAAAAGAGACTTACCTCATCCCAAAGCCTACTTTCCAGTCCAAGATTGTGCTTAAACCCTCAATTTGGTGCCAAACGACTTGAAACTAGTCAAATATTATATAAAACAGTCAATACATGCTCAAAAGTTCATATCCTAATTATTAAAACGTTTACCCACCCTAGTTGAAGAATTTCTAAAATTCACCCCCGAGCCCACTGCCCGAATTTTGAAACTTTTCGGAGAAAATCATCAACCATAACCTTAAGAACTCAATCATAAATATTTTATCCCATTCCATAACTATTTTCGTGGTTAAAATCTCATTTTTATCAAAACCTAGGTTTTTCATCTAAATCCATGTTTTCCACTAATTTACATGTTAAAAACTACACATAATCTATGTATTAAACTCATATTAGGTGGAAATTACTTACCCTCAATAGCTAGGTTGAAATCCCCTTTTTGAAGCTTCACAATCGCCCAAGAATGGAGAAAAATGGGTCAACAATACTCAAACCCTGACTTAAATGAAGGTTCTACCTTCTGTGATTTTCGCATCTGCGGCTCAACCACCGCATCTGCGTCTCCGCATCTGTGGAAAGGGCCTCACAGATGTTGTCCTTCCCCTAGTGGCTCCTTCGCTTCTGCGACCAGCAGCTCGCTTCTGCGAGACCGCATCTGCGGTGCGTGCGTCGCACATACGACCTATGTCCGCTTCAGCGTTGCCTTCCCCGCACCTACGCCTTCGCAGGTGCGGTCCATTTCTCTGCTTTTGCAATTACTGGCAGCCCCCTTCTTGGCCGCTTCTGCGGCTTGTGGCTTGCTTCTATGAACTCGCACCTGCGGCCGTCCATGCACAGGTGCGGTTACACCAGAAGCTGGGAGCTTTGGTTGTTGCTCCCAAGTTCCAACTTGGCCCGAGTTTCGTCTGATTAACTCCCGAGGTCCCCGGGGCGCCGTCCGATCATACCAACAAGTTTGAAATCATAAAACGGACTCGCTCGAACCCTCGAAACACGTAAAACAACATCAAAACTAAGAATCATACCTCAAACCAAATTGATTCAACTTATAAATTTCAAATTCTTCAAACTTACTCCAAAAGCGCCGAAACATACTTAAAATACTCGAAATGACACTAAATTTTGCGTGCAAGTCTTAAATCACCATACAGAACTATTCCCAGGCCTAGAGCTCCGAATGGACCTCAATTATTCCAAAACCTACTCCAAACCAAAGTTAAAGAACTTGAAAACCTTCAAAGAGCCAACTTTCAGTATTCGGCACTGAAATGCTCCCGAGGCATCCACAACTCGATCCAAACATACACCCAAGTCTGAAATCATCATACGAACCTATTGGAACCGTCAAATAACGAGTCCAAGGTCGTTTACTCAAAATGTTGACCAAAGTCAAACTTAACCTTTGAAGCCAACTAAGGAACCAAGAGTTTCTATTTTAACCCGAACCCTTCCAAATCCCGAACTAACCATCCTCGCAAGTTATAAAACAGTAAATGCAAATATGGGGAGCCTTATTTAGGGGAACGGGGTTCTAAAAAGCAAAATGACCGGTCGGGTCGTTACACTAGTGCTCTGATACTGTCACGACCCAAAATCCAATCGATGTCGTGATAGCAGCTGACCCAATAGGTATGCAAAATTGTATAAGTTACTACTACAATGAGAAATGATCATTATTATAAATAAGACTACCGAGGAAGTTAATACAATTACCCCAAGGACTGGTAGTACAAGTCATAAGCCACTACGATTTAGGTTTATAAAACTGGTGAAATGAATAAATACAAAATATGTTTGAAAGTTATATAAATAGAAATAAAATCCTAAGCTACCATGAACAAAAGGTAGCATCAAATTGGCATGCGGGTACGCCTCCAATGCAAGCTCCGTCTTCACATCTACTCCGTTCCAGAATCTGCACGCAAGGTGCAGAAGTGTAGTATGAGTACAACTGACCCGATGTACTTAGTATCTATCTTAACTTACCTCAAAGAAGTAGTGATGAGGTTTTAAAGTCAAAAGATACTCACTTGTCAAATAACCTGTGCAATATATATAAATCTGGCAACAAGATGTATAGCAGAAATACAATAACTAAAGTCTCATTAGAAGAAGTGATAACAATTCAATACAAGTAAAGGGCTCAGTTTCAACAACAAGTCATCAAATAAAGTCACACATATATGGCACCTCGTGCCCACATTATCAACCACTCTCTCGCACGGCAAGGACCTCGTGACACAATATAAGTCACACCTCCACGGAAAATACCTCGTGCCACAATATGAATCACACTGATTTCGTACCAATTTCTAAATAACACGTTCAAGAAAACTTTGTAAGAATCAAATATATTAATGCATGATGACAATTTACTCATCTCGTTGTTGCACCCTATTTTGTACAAGTCAAAACAAAGTACAACTTATAGTATTCTACAAGGTTATTAGAGTTTAGAGTCGCCACCTAGTATTTAAGGTACACGAGGACACCTATATTATGCTACGTAATGTACATTTTAATCATAGCCTATGAAACTATTGAGATTCTATGTAACAGTTCAAATTATCTCGAGGGGAAGGTGTTAGGCATCCCTCAAGATCCACAAATTGTGGTTCTAGTGGACTCAATCAAATAAAAGAGGGATTAGTTAAAGAAAAATTAATTTGATATATACTAAGAGTGTGGAAGTAGTCTAAAGAAGGGTGGTCAACCACGAGAGTCACAAGACAAACATTTGCGTAATAGAATATATATAAAGGGTATGAATAAAGTATATGTGGATTATGTTTTTTGATGATTTAATAAAATGTACAAAATATGTAGTAATAAGTAGAATATTTTTAAATTGACTAAATGAATTTAATTAAAGAATGAACCTGAAATAATTTAATTTATGTACAAAAGTTAAACTATTTTGAGTGAATGACTAAGAAAACTCAATCCGAAATAATCGGCCAAGAATGGAAAAGAGTTATCTTCAAAGAATTATCTCCAAATAATCTTAGTGTATAGTGAATGAAGGGAAAGAACTGATTTTATGGATAGAGAATGAATATTGTATAAGAAATGTATCCCATGTAAAGGAAAATATTTTAATAGAAAACGAATTGTAATAAAATAAATAATCGAAGACTAAATCATTTGGGTCAAGCCCAATTGAGCACAAGATCTAAATGTCAAAAATATGGCAATCCAACTATATTATACAAGCATGCCTACTCGAAGTGAAATAATCAAGGATATCTTATAAATAGATTACTTTGAGATGCATGCTGGTATAATTGTGAAGGATGACATTATCTATCTATTTTTATACAAGATGACATATCCTTTATTTCTATGTGTATATCTAATTTATCTAGTTAGATATATATCAATCCTAAAATTAATTAATCACATTATGAATGCATCCAACAACCTAATATATATGCACAAAATTTACAAATCGCTTCACATACAATATTACGACTCTATCTCTGTTGATTACTATTGGATTGAGCTATAGAAGCTATTTGAACTCATTTTGCATATTTTGTGCTAGAGAACACGGAATTAGGCGATTCTTGACGGGATTTTTTTTGGAGTTAATTGGGGTAAGTGATTCTTACTTGGTTTTGGTTAAATCTCATGTTTTCATTTTTAATTTTATCATCTAATTTTTGATTTGGGGTGAGAAATTGGGGAAAAGGAGGAAGAACTCTTGAGTTGGGATTTTGAGGTTTTGAATAGGATTTTGTTATCGGATTTGAGTAAATTTGATATGGTTAGACTCGTGAGTGAATGGGCTTTCGGGTTTTGTGACTTTTGTCGGATTTCGAGACGTTAGCCCGGGAGTCGGGTTCGGGCCAATTTCGGACTTTTGGCTATAATTTAGTACTTTTCTTGTGGAATTAATCCCTTTAGCCTATATTGATTGTATTGTTCTACTTGTGGCTAGATTCGGGATGTTTGGAGACCGATTTGAGAGGCAAAGGTATTTTAGAGTAGAGATTTGCTCGGTTTGAGGTAAGTAACAGTCTTAAATCTGGTTTTGAGGGTATGAAACCCCGAGAATTAGTATGATATGAGTGTTTGGAGGTGCCGCACATGCTAGGTGATGGGTATGTGAGCGTGCACCGCGAGGGATTGTTACTTGGTCCGTCCCGTGAGACTGTAAAGTCGAATAGCCATTGTTATTACTTGCTTTTCCTTGTGTTTGAGCAATTGACTGCCTTTCATGCTAGAAACCATGCTTAAGCAATATGATATCCCTGTTGGGACCCGCAGCTGTCGTATACTTGTTGAATTGACTGCTAATTATTGTCTTGTACTCAGTCACAGTCTTACTTGTGTGTTACATCTCTGTTCCCTCTCAATTCTTGTTGATACTTGTTGTATTCTCTGTTTGGGATGATTATTATGATATTCTGTGAGCTCGAGGGGCTGGAGAGGTTAGTGACTGAGATAGGACCTGAGTGCCGAGCTGTGAGCTATGTGAGGTTATATGGATCGGGTTGCAAGCCGCAACAAGCCTTTTGGCTATTTATGGATTGTGGATCGGGTTGCTACTTATATGATTGGTTCGGGCTGCACGCCGCAACGATATAGCGCTTGGGCTGAAAGGAGCCCCTCTAGAGTGCAGGTACCTATTGAGAGTGTGTATTGAGGGCTGAGGGCCGAGAGTATGAGTTGTTGAGATGAGTTGAGTGACTACTGCCTTGAGAGGCTGTATTTGCTTTTGTTTATTGTTGCACTTAGATGTTATCTGTTGTTGTGGTGAAATTTCTGGAAGATTCATATCTGTTTTACTTGAGCTTGAACTGATTTGACTTACACTACCGGAATTGAAAGTATGTTAACTCTTTAGTGAAAACTTTTGAAATGAACTATATTTTTATAGCTCGTCACTGCTTCTCAGTTCCTTATTTAATTCTGTTACTTGCTGAGTTCATTGTACTCATGCTACACCCTGCATTTCATGTGCAGATCCAGGTGTGTACGGTTCTGGCGGTCGCTGAGTTCGTGCGTGAGCTGACTATCGGAGACTTACGAGGTAGTTGCCGGCGTCCGCAGTCCTTGTTTCTCCTTTCTTATTATCTTTTCCCTCTTATATTGGCATTTGGCACAGACTGTAGAAGACTCTATTTTCTAGATTGGTTGTTAGATGCTCGTGACTTAGTGACACCCCGATGTCGGGTTATTTTTCCGCACTTATGTTTTAATTGGGTTTTACCCCCATTTTATGAAAAACTTCGGTTATTTTAAATGTCTTAATTCATTTCTGTTTAGTTTTGAAAGTGTTTTGGAAAGGTTGGCTTGCCTAGTACCACAATAGGCGCCATCACGACGGGTTAGGTTTTGGGTCGTGACAAATTGGTATCAGAGCCTAGGTTACATAGGTCTTTCGAGTCATGAGCAGGTTTAGTAAAGTCTTGTGGATCGGTTCAGAGACGTCCGTACTTATCTTCGAGAGGCTGACAAACCCTTAGAAAACTTCACATTCTTGAATTCTTGTCGTGTGAATCTATTGATTCTAGTAACTAAATATCTGTTGTTTCATTCTCTCACAGATGGTGAGGACTCGTACTACCGAGCAGGATGGACAACCACCAGTACTAACAGCCAGAGCCACGAGAGGCCGAGGCCGCGGTAGAGGCCGTGGTAGGGGCAGAGGTACAGCCCGAACAGTAGCTGGGGCAGTACCTGTAGATCCACCAATTGCCCCAGATCAGGATCAGATTCCAGTTGTTGATGCACCAGCTCAGGCACCACTTGTGCCTATTGTGATTCCAGGCCTTCATGAGGCCTTAGCTCAGATTTTGACCGCGTGTACCAGTCTTGATCAGGCGGTCTTTGTTCCATCCGCAGTAGCCACTTCTCAGGCCAGGGGAGGTGCTCAAACTCCCACTGCCCGCACACCAGAGCAGGTGGTACAGGGATTCCAGACACCGAGGGCACCACCAACCCAGCAGGTTGCAGCTGCTCAAGACTATGTGGTTTCTGCTATGCCTGAGGATGAGCAGCGTATATTGGAGAGGTTTGAGAGACTCCAGCCTCTATCTTTCAGTGGTGCAGAGGGAGAGGATGTACAGGGTTTCTTGGACAGGTGTCAGAGGATATTTCGTACAGCAGGTATTCTAAGGCCAATGGGGTATCATTCACTACTTTTCAATTCTATGGGGCTTCCTTCAGTTGGTGGGAGGCTTACGAGAGGCGTAGGCCGGTCGGTGCAGCAACCCTTACGTGGCAGTAGTTCTCTGGTCTATTCCTAAAGAAGTTCGTGCCACAGTCTCGCAGAGAGGAGCTGGGTAGGCAGTTCGAGCAGCTTCATCAGGGTGATATGTCTGTAACGCAGTATGAGATGCGATTCTCGGAGTTGGCCCGTCATGCTATCTGGTTGGTTCCCATACATAGGGAGAGGATCAGGAGGTTTATAGATGGCCTCACTTTTCAACTGCGATTGCTTATGACCAGAGAGAGAGTATCTGGTGCTACTTTTGATGAGGTTGTCGACATTGCATGTCAGATTGAGATAGTTCGCAGTCAGGAGAGGGTTGAGAGGGAGGCCAAGAGACCTCGTGGACAGGGTGGATTTAGTGGTGTTTCTTCTGGGGGCAGTTCCACTAGAGTAGGGGTCGTCCTTTCAGGCATGCTCAGACGGCTCGCCTAGTCCACCGTGGTGCATCATCTGGCCATAGTTCACGCAGTTATCAGCAAGGCCATTCATCTCTCAGTGCCCTCCCAGCTCAAAGTTCGTCCCGTGCTCCATCGGGTCAGGGCTCGTCTATGCCACGTCCTTCTACCAGTCATCCCGGTGCTCGGGGCTCCCTTCAGTCCCCAGCACCGGGGAGTTGCTATGAGTGTGGAGAGTTTGGCCACATCAGGAGACATTGTTCCCACCTTACGGGAGGTCCGGTTCAGCAGAGGAGCCAGTCTGCGACATGTGCACCAGTCTCTTCACCACCTGCTCTGCCAGCTCGGGGTGGAGCCCAGTTAGTTAGGGGTCGCCCGAGAGGGGGAAGCAGATCAGGGGGTGGCCAGGTCCATTTCTATGCTCTCCCTGCCAGACCAGATGCCATTTCTTCAGATGTTGTGATTACAGGTATTGTCTCAGTTTACCACAGAGATGCCTCTGTATTATTTGACCCTGGTTCCACTTATTCATATATTTCCTCGTATTTCGCTCATTTATTGGATATTCCCCATGAGTCTTTAGTTTTATTTGTTCATGTATCTACTTCTATGGGTGATACTATTATTGTGGACTACGTATATCAGTGATGTGTGGTGACTATTGGTGATCTGGAGACCAGAGTGGATCTTTTGCTTCTCAGTATGGTCGATTTTGATATGATATTCGGTATGGATTAGTTGTCTCCATGTCATGATGTTCTAGATTGTCATGCTAAGACTGTGACGTTAGCAATGTCGGGGTTGCCGAGAGTTGAGTGGAGCGAATCTATAGACTATGTTCCCAGTAAAGTAATTTCATACTTGAAGGCTCAGCGGATAGTTGAGAAGGGTTGTCTATCTTATCTGGCCTTTGTGAGGGATGTTAGTGCGGAGGCCCCTGCAGACCTGCCGGGCATGCCGCCCGACAGGGATACTGATTTCGGTATTGATTTGGTGTCGGGCACTCAGCCCATTTCTATTCCATCGTACCATATGGCACCGTCTGAGTTGAAGGAATTAAAGGAGCAGCTTCAGGAACTCCTTGATAAGGGGTTTATTCGGCCTAGCGTGTCACCTTGGGGTGTACCAGTTCTATTTGTGAAGAAGAATGATGGTACTATGAGAATGTGCATTGATTACAGACAGTTGAACAAGGTCACAACCAAGAACAAGTATCCTTTGCCGCGTGTTGATGATTTGTTTGACCAGCTTCAGGGAGCGATGGTATTCTCCAAGATTGATTTGAGGTCAGGGTATCACCAGCTGAAGATTCGAGGCTCAGATATTCTTAAGATAGCTTTAAAGACCAGATATGGTCATTATCAGTTCCTTGTGATGTCTTTGGGGCTGACCAACTCCCCAGCAGCGTTCATGCATCTGATGAACAGTGTGTTTCAGTCATATTTGGACTCGTTCGTTATTGTATTCATTGATGATATCCTGGTGTACTCTCGTAGCCAGGAGGAGCATGCCCAGCATCTGAGGATTGTGTTACAGCGATTGAGGGAGGAGAAGCTTTATGCAAAGTTCTCTAAGTGTGAGTTTTGGCTTAATTCTGTGGAGTTCTTGGGACACATGGTGTCCAGTGAGGGTATTCAGGTGGATCCGAAAAAGATAGAGGCGGTGTAGAGCTGGCCCAGACCATCCTCAGCCACGGAGATTAAGAGCTTTCTTGGTTTGGCGGGCTATTACCGTCGTTTTGTGGAGGGTTTTTCATCTATTTCATCGCCCTTGACCAGATTGACCCAAAAGAGTTCTCCATTCAAGACTGCGAGGAGAGCTTTCAGAAGCTCAAGACTGCTTTGACCACGGCTCCAGTTCTAGTTCTGCCATCAGCTTCTGGTTCCTACACAGTATATTGTGATGCCTCGCAGATCGGTATTGGATGTGTTCTGATGCAAGAGGGTAGAGTGATTATTTATGCCTCGCGCTAGTTGAAGACCCATGAGAAGAACTATCCTGTCCATGATCTTGAGTTAGCAGCTATTGTTCACGCCTTGAAGATTTGGCAGCACTACTTGTACAGGGTCCATTGTGAGATTTACACTGATCATCGGAGTTTGTAGCATCTGTTCAAATAGAAGGATCTTAACTTGCATCAGCAAAGGTGATTGGAGCTTCTCAAGGACTATGATATCACCATTTTGTACTATCCCGGGAAGGCCAATGTAGTGGCCGATGCCTTGAGTCACCGGGCGGAGAGTTTGGAGAGTTTAGCGTATCTTCCAGTAGCACAGAGGCCCTTGGCATTGGATGTTCTGGCCTTATCTAGCCAGCTTGTAAGATTGGACATTTCATAGCCGAGTCGGGTATTGGTTTGTGTGGTCTCTATGTCTTCTCTTTATGATCGTATCAGGGAGCGTCAGTATGATGACCCCCATCTGCTCGTCCTCCAGGACAGGGTTTGGTGAGGTGATACTAGAGATGTGACTATTGGTGATGATGGCGTGTTGAGAATGCAGGGCCAAATATGTGTGCCCTATGTGGATGGGCTTTGGGAGTTGATTCTTGAGGAGTCCCACAGCTCGCGGTATTCCATTCATCCGGGTGCCGCGAATATGTACCGGGATTTGAGACAACACTATTGGTGGAGGAGGATGAAGAAGGATATAGTTGGGTTTGTAGCTCGGTGTCTCATTTGTCAGCAGATTAAGTATGAGCATCAGAGATCGGGTGGCTTGCTTCAGAGGTTAGAGATCCCAGAGTGGAAGTGGGAGAGAATCACCATAGATTTCGTAGTTGGGCTCCCACAGACTTCGAGGAAGTTCGTTGCTATTTGGGTGATTGTGGATCGGCTGACCAAGTCCGCGCGCTTCATTCCAGTTGGTACTACTTACTCTTCAGAGCGGTTGGCTGAGATTTACATTCAAGAGATTGTTCGCCTTCATGGTGTCCCAGTTTCCATCATTTCGGATAGAGGCACACAGTTTACATCGCAGTTTTGGAGGGCCGTGCAGCGGAGTTGGGTACTCAAGTTGAGTTGAGCACAACCTTTCACCCTCACACGGACGGTCAGTCCGAGTGCACTATCCAGATATTGGAGGACATGTTACGTGCTTGTGTCATTGATATTAGGGGTTTATGGGACTAGTTTCTACCGCTCGCAGAGTTTGCATATAACAACAGTTATCAGTCGAGCATTCAGATGCCTCCGTACGAGTCTTTATATAGGAGGCGGTGTAGATCTCCGGTGGGATGGTTTGCGCCGGGTGAGGCTAGGCTCTTGGGTATAGACTTGGTCCAGGATGCATTAGACAAGGTGAAATTG